>OX328124.1:34157881-34466314 GCA_946811695.1 Gonocerus acuteangulatus
TGCTACTCACTAATGATGTGGAGTATCGTAAAAATAAAATAATAATAATAGATTCGTTACTTTAAACAGGTTTTGTGTTTTATTTCCTTAAATTAACTTTTCGTCAGGATTTCAATGGATTAGGTGTTGTCATTAAAATATTAAATATTCCAGCCTTTCCAAATTACGCTATGCAGAAGAACGTTATGGAAAAGCGCTAAGATGATGCAGATCCTGCGAATCGGACATTTTCTGTAATTTGTTTGATTTCAATGAAACATTTAACTACTAACCCATTGTTATGCTTGGTTTTTTCAGTTTATTAAATTTCTTTATCATTGTGCCTGCTTCAAAGGAACTGCCTACTTAATACTTAAAATCAGCCAAAATTAAGAGAAAAAGCGATGAAAAATTGTATTGGAAGTTTCAAGGCAGTAATGTTTACTAAATAGGATATTTTCTTAAGCTTATGATAATAATACTTAAAAATAATAATAAAAAAGAAATCATGTGATATCTTTATATAGACTTATTTTTCATTTTACTCTTTTCCTGTTTGTAAAATATGTATCCGTATTGTTATATATGTAAGATGGCAACACTGGTGGTAACAGACTTGAACCTCCTGAATGTAAAGAAGTACATTGTTGTACATCGTGAAACGCAATTATAGTAAAGTGTTACTAAAAGTGAACGTGTTAATTTATAATTGTTCCCAAATATAACACGTATATATCATCAATTCGTTAAGATTTTTTGATAAAAATTAAGTGAATGAATTCCAATGATGCAAATGGTTTCCTGTACACTTGAATTCAACCCATGTTCCCTTCATTCGACCATGAAAAAAAAGCCGGACTCGTAATATTTTGTTTTCTAACACCTTGCCATTTTTGCCACAAAACAAATGCGTAAACTTTACTGTTAAACAGATTGAAATAGTTGCTGCTGTGTAATATTTAAGAAAAACGAAATTTTTGGTAATCAAATAGTTTAATAGTTATTAAATTCTTTTTACTTTGAATTTAAAAACTCAAAGAAAAAAGAGATATAAAAGTTATAAGGAAAGAAACCATTAAGTTCTTCATTTTAAGCACTAATTTCTCAGAATCAATCAAAGTTGGATGAAAACCATTTCATCAACCATTTAGTCCGCCCTAAAATTTGTTGTCAATAATAAATGGACGTTAAAATCGTCGCAACTACATGACTGTTTTTCAGTTATTTAGCAAAACAAACGAATGTTTACAATTAGCCACCTGCAATATTATTATACAAATATTTCCTTTTTCCCCCCCTAGATCCCACGGTATGCTTCGAAAATAACGACACCAAAGATGCTGAAAAGAAAAACATATTTGAAATGAACGGTATAGATCGAAGAGAAGTTCCAGGACGAATTATATTGTGAAGGGACTGTGGTTCGGATCAAGAGGGACCATTCCGAAGAGCACAGCCATCTTCCTCGAAGGACTGGGACTAGCCACAGACCACCTGGCAGCATTAGCCGAGTCTATATTACTGGGCACACTAGGAATGATCGCCAAACATATCTATAGCCACTGAGTGCTTATCATCCATTCACACTATTTCTTTATATACTTCAGACTTTATTTTCAATTATATCAATTCATTCTCTCCCATCACTATCTCCTTCTTTCGTCTTCATCTTCTTTATTCTCTATTCCTTGTTTCGAAATCCTTACACCTTCAGCCTGCAAATTAACCCTATTTCCGAAGGACGATAAGCACTCGGTGTACCTAGCAACCCAACGTAATTGGACAGCCCATTTTATTTATTTTTTGAATAAACTTTTCTCTCTCTCCGGGCTTAAGGAGTGTCAACCTACGAGAATTTCTCTTTTCCACACGCAACCAAAAAGTATAAATCTTAGTTTGGATAAATTTTCATGCCGCTATTTCAAATTATAACGCGAGTAAAAAAATGACACCCGGGCTCTTGTCCAATTGTCCTCGTCCCCCCCCCCTTTTTCTCGGAGGTCCCGCGCAAATCTGTTAGCTCTATGATGTTTTTCGTAAAAATTTTCTATTTAAGTCAACTTATATTTTTCATTTTATATTTCATTAAAATCAGATTATTTTCTTAGACGGTCGAGTGCGAACAAATATAAATAAATGATTTGCCTTAGAATTATGGATCTACCATGGCTTTGATATGGTTATTTTGTCAAAGAAATAGAAAATTCTAAGGTAAGTAAAATAAATCAGAACGAAGATCTCGTTATATTTTACCATAAATTAGAAAATAAATATTACACAAATTCGAATGAATTTAACTGGAGTGAAGAGGATGAAGCAACCATAATTGGAAGTAGTGAACACATCTAGGATGAGGAATCCTAAATGGAATACTTCCTGAATGAATGGAGGATTGCTCCCTCAAGAGGAACGCCCCCTCTCAAATAACTGGATGTAATAAGGATATTAGCCCAAATCGACCTTTCTTTTAGTCACCACAAAAACAGTAAATTAACAGACACTATACAGATCGGGCTCGAAAAGCAGAGCTCAACAATGAAAAACTGAAATTATTAACACAACTGGGAACAAGAACTTGCTGGAAGAATTGAACCACTTCACAGAATATCGCTACTACTGCACCAGTCACAACAGAGAAAACTCCTGGCAGATCCAGTGGGAGGGGATACTACAATTATCTATATAATTCTTGTGAAAGATGACCCGATATATATTTTCCACTTTTTCTGGCAGGGGGTCGATAAAGCAGTACAATCTTTGTTCACTTTTACTACTTTATTTGGTATGTTTCACCCGACATGTTTCGTGCCTTTTCGCACCTCTTCAGGGGCTTTCCTTATCAGGAAGTCCTCTTGTCATGTTGTCTAGCTTGAGTATTACGCCTGACTCAAGCTAGACAACATGACGCGAGGACTTCCCGATAAGAAAAGCCCCTGAAGAGGTGCGAAAAGGCACGATACATGTCGGGCGAAACATACCAAATAAAGTAGTAAAAGTGAACAAAGTGTGTACTGCTTTATCGACCCCCTGCCAGAAAAAGAAGCAAGAAAAAGTGGAAAATTCTATAATTGTATTTTTTTATAACTCCAAACTAACAAGGCCTATAGTTATAACTAGAGCCCGGAAGTTAGACAAAATGCCTTTTTTTGTCTGACTGGATATATTGACGAATCAGATAGAGATAAATATATTTTCGTGCATTTAGGGAGTATAGTGACAATTTTTTGTTGCCTTTTTTTGCCTATTTTGGCTTTCGTTGCCTTTTTTTGCCTATTTTGATCTTTATGCATTTTATTTCTGCGATTTGCACATTTAAAGAACGACATAATGAATTTCCTTAGATCGAAGATAAAAAAGGTTGCACAAATATCTATCTAGAGTCTTGTTCCTTGTAAATCGTTTATTTGTTTGAAATGGTTCCGCATTGGCACAGTTGTTTGCAAATTCATTAATGGCCGGATGGAATATGGGATGATGATGAACCTCATTTTTGTCACAGACTCGGCACCTTGCATGGAAAAACCAGCTAAAGTCTTGAGAGTTCTCTTTCCTAAAATGCTCCACATCACATGTCTAGCCCATGGTCTGCACAGAATTGACGAAGAGATAAAAAGTTTGTATCCTCTTGTGGATAAGTTAGTTATGAATACCAAGAAAATCTTCCTTTACCTCCACAGCCAGTTGTCACCGGATGGGGAACCTGGATCTCAGCAGTCATATATTAATTACAGCAACAATTTGGATGATACGTGAGGTAGTTTGTGCCATACCAGTAGACAATTTGGTTCATTTCGCGAGGTAAAAAAGTTGTTGGGGCATGAAGAGTTAAGCAATGATCTGGCTAAGCAATGATGCCTAACAGCACATTATAGTGTGATACCGGAAGCAATGTTAAAGTTAGAGAAAAGAGATGGCTCGCTAGTATCATCTATAAGCACCAGGAGAAAAAGGAAGCAGTGTTAGTGAAAAGTGTAAGCATGTGTCTGAGCACTGGCGGCTAAAGGGGTGGGCTTGGGGGCTTAGCCCCTCCAGAATGAAAAGTCACAATATTTTTCAATTAAGTTAGAAAAATAAATTGTTTAGGCAAATTAATAGTAATAAGTTCTAATTAATGTATGTTCTTAGTTTATCAAATACTTCCTTAATGTTTTCCTGGTGCCTGGTTATAAAAATTTCAGTCTACACCCCCAGGCACGGCGGTAAGACCATACTAAATAAGCCCTCCCATAAATGTTTGTCTAGAACCACCTATGGTTCTGAGTGCAAATGTGGACATTGAAAAAATGAAGAACATTCGAAATATTCTGATGTGTGTCTTTTTTATCTGGCTGTGATCTTTCAAAATAGCTTTTTTTTTTCAAATTGTCGCCAATCACTTCAGTGGAAGTAGAACATTCCTTTTTGATGATGAAAAACATTCTCTCTAACAAGCGTCTGTCTTTGATAGTTGATACTTTAAAACAGCACCTTGTTGTACTACTAACCAAGGAAAGTAAGAGTAAGTACGCTAATTATGTTGTAAATTGATAATAAAGAAACGAATGAGTATTTAAAATACATATTTTCGTGAGTCCTTCACTCATCCACTGGGCCAGAGAGACAGCTAAATACATATTTTCATTAATAATGAGTGAGATTCCTCTTTGCCTTCACTCCTAATAAATGCCTATTTTAATTACAGTACTGCCTATTTTCAGTATTTCAAGTGCCTTTTTGCCTGCCTATTTTAACCAAAAATAAATGCCTAACTTCCGGGCTCTAGTTATAACTAACCAATGGATGATACTCTTCAACATACTTTAGGCCTTCCTTAGAATTACATGTTCTTCTAGGAATGGTAAATCTAAATGTTTTAAAACTAGAATCCAAGACGACTACAATTATTGGTGTTGACTCTAATTGCCGCCCATTGTATCCAAGATCCCTTGCCTGTTTTAAGACATTTTTTGCTCCATTTCACTTCGATAACTCTTCAACTATGCACCCCAAATAATGCTGGTTAGAGGGTTGTAGAGCATTACATTCTTTTCAATAATATACATTACTTTACTATTTCGTGTAATTTCCTTCAAACGTTAAAACAATTTCACGTGAAATCTGAAATTTGGCGACAACTATCGACTAATAGTCCAGGTAACAAAGAGTTATATAGGGAAATGTTTGGAACACAACTTAAGACTTTGTAACTTTGTTTGGGTTAGTAGTTGTTTTTTGGCTAGCGATTGCGGCAATTGGACCTGGGCGAATTTGGACTTCACCAGCTTATTTAATGCAGAATGTGATGCTCTTTAATTCCTATTTGAAGTTTTCTTGTTTTTACCCAAAATCAACGATTTACAAATTAATGAAGATAAGCTGTAAAAAATGCTAACATTTCGCGGTTTTTCGTCTGCTAAAAGTTCTCCCCCGGGGTACAAGGTCAAAACTTGGTTTCAGCATACTCACACCATACCTAATGATATTCAAAAAAAATATCTTCTGGGGGATTATTGTTAGCTTGACCCCAATCTACTATTCTGGGCTATTATCTTAATCGGTGAGGCATTCTACTTCCTCAATGGTTCATCCAGTCATTGTCCTTCATATATTGGTGCAGTAGGAGTCTTGAGTAAAGGGTTTAAGGGCTCTTATCAATGAAACCTACCAGATCAGTATCTGCTATGGACACTGATAAGCAACTACTTCGACAGTAGAGAATGTAATGAAAAAAATAAAAAGATCTTGCCAAGAGACTGGTAAAGCCCAAGAGAGAACTTCTAAGGGAGCAGTTGCTGTTGTAAACACTCCGTTTGCTTAATTTTTCTTATATATAATTCAGAAGGCATATGATAAATAGCAAAAGTATTGCAAATAAATATTTAGCATATTAAATAAGTAATTTATTTTCAAGAATAATTACAAATTAAGAATAACTTAGAATTTGGTAAGGAGAAAAATAAAAACAAACTCTAGATATAAATAAACGTTATAATATACTAAAGTAAGTATCAGGTACATATGAAAATTCCTGAAAGCATTATGATCTACACAGTTTTTGCGATTCCACTACTATTTGTAGTTTATTCATAACAATCAGAGACAATAGGCACTGAAGGTAATGTGGAGAGATGTGTAGGCACAAGTGGTTACACTATATTAAATTAGAATCTTGTCTACCAGTTTGTTAACTATTCGTCTACAGGAAAAGACATTATCTGTTAACTATCTACCTTCTTTGTAGAGGTTACTTTTAGAAAGGAAAATTTAATCATTACAAAATGGAAATCTGATAAATTATGAGTGTATTAGTCCATGTCAATGAAGATTAATTAATATTTTAAAAAGTCTAAACTAATTGAAAGTATGCTAAGGAAGGATTTATTGAATCTGAAATTGTCAAATTTAATGAAAAGAGATATTCAAGCTAAACTACTTTTTTTTTTTCTTTTTTTTTAATTCTTTGATACTAATTATTTGATATATGAGTTTATCAGCTAAATGGCTTTAAAATTCGTTTCTATTTTGTTTAAATTAAAAAAGTAAGGAATAAAATACTTAAGGCATTAGTTGAGGTAAAACATAATGTCTACAGACAAAAAAATATATAGTATATAACTATTACAGAACATTAAAATATTTAATATAATAACAACAAAGAGATTTTTTCCCATTAGAATGAAAGTAGTCACGGCTTCATTTCAGTAGTTGAATGAAAAATATATTTAAAAAAAGGAAGTTTTTTGTTTATCATAATTTTGACTTCATTTAGAAAGCGAGATCAGAATGATTGGAGAGCGGAACAAGAATAGATTTACATCAGAACGACTTTATCAGTCAGCAGAGATTGGGTGATGAAATAGCTCTGATTTCTGTTTTTTTTTTTCTATTCAACTACTTAGTTTGAACCATGACTATCTCCAAAGTGGATTGAATTTATATTATTGCTTACATGCAATAATCTAAAATTAAATAAAGAATAAGTACCAAACTTATTTAAGAAAACGAAAAACTTGGACTGCAAAAATTGTGGCATTTCAGCACATTTCTAAGCATAATCGAGCACCAAATCAAAGAGTAAAGGCAATTTTTTAAATATCTATTTCTTCAAACAACTGCATACATCATTTTGATAAATAGTAATAACTCATTTTATAATACATTTACAAAAAGATTGGTCATATTGAAAAGTAATAGTCAGTAATGATGCACTATGTATTTATGTGGAAGGCAAGAAAAGTCAAGATATCAAATTAATTTGAAATATTATAACAAAAAAATAATTAAATACAATTTTCTTGGTATGAGATTTCCTCAATAAAATTATATATAAATAAGTTATTGTGAACACTTAAATATTCCAAAAGGCAACCATTTTATTCCTGACATATTACAAGTAAGTATTTTAAATCCATTATTTCTTGTAAATTAATGTTTTTAATACATCCTCTACTCTGAAAAAGCATTTTTTTTCATAATAGACGACAGCTTCAATCTGAAACCTGGTCCATATCATCGCCTGTTAAAAGATCTCTATAAAAACTTGAAAATGAAAAAAATTGTAGCTTCATGTTTTGTTTTTTTTTTCGTTTAGTAAAAATTTTACTTCTTGGACTTTGTACTGGTAGGCACATTTTGCTAGTCAATGAACTTTAACTTCATAATAATGCAAAGTATTTTTGTACCAAACTTTATCAAAATAGAATTATGGATATATATTTGAAAGGCAAGTTGGGTTTTGAAAACATATTTTCGGATACCTTTTCTCAGCCATGCCGAGTAATTTCATCCACTAACCTGCAGTTCTCTGTACTGCTTGTGTAGACATTTGTTTCTATACCGATAAAACTGTGAATGAGGATTGCGGTAGATTAAAATGGCTTTATAATATTTGGAAGCTATTGTTTGTATTTGACCAAAGTACCAAACACCATTCACATATTTTATCACATTATATATGTCCAAAAAGAACCATTATCAAAATGTATCCACCCAGGACAAATTGCATTACTAAGCATATTCATAAATAAATATTTATTTATTAAAATGTAAACATCCAATTATACTCGATAAGGGTTTTTGGGACGAGTTTTCCAAAAGCTACCACCCTTTTCTAGCCAAGATAGGGATGATGCCATTCCTTTCTTTCTTTAAAAAAAAGAAAAAAAAAAGCCATCACTCCTAGTGGGAATTGAACCCATGACCTTAGGCTTGGAGTGCACACATCTTAGCACTCACAGTAACCGGTTGTTCTTTATGGTTCCCAATCTGAAATCTTGGGCAATTTTTCCCCATCAAATAGGCTTAAAACCCAGTAAAACAAGTGTACAAAATTGTTTATATCTTATATGTAAAAGAAATATTTATGAAATGGATAAAAAAAAAAAAAAAATCAGTCCCTTAACAGGCCACGAGGGCCCTGAGGGGCAGATACTATAGAGGTATCTGATTCATGACCATACGGCACACTAGGGAGATTGTGTGGTCAGTACTATGCTCCGGCCGCCTGATTTTCCCCTTGGCCGCTTCGACTGCTAGAGTCATAAGCACCCAAGGTACCCATTATTAAATTAAATAAAGGCTGGGTCGGCCTAGGGATGGTCAGGGAGGCCGAATTCAACCCATGAACGAAGACACTAGAAGAAAAAATCTTTAGTGCTTGCTCAGGATTTGAACTGAGGCCTCTAGCTTATTAGTCCAGTGCTCTACCACTGAGCTAACCTCGCCCCCAATGAAATGGATATTTAATTCATATTATTTATTTATTTTGGCTGTAGTATTTTTTAAGATCCAGATAGAGAATTTATATTTCGAACCAAACAACTGACATATTTAAGAGTTTTTACGTTCTCCTTGCTTTCAACTAAATTTCATTTTCAAGAAGAAAAGTTTGAAACCAATAACACCACGGAAATGACCATGGCCCAAAGGCCATGACGAGCATTTTATCTGTGAAGGTAAAATTCCACCTCACACAGGTTAAGCCAGAAAGGAGTAATAACCTACTATAAAATATCTGTATTATAAAAAGAGGTATTAAATATCAATAGGAATAAATCAAGGGAGTCCGACGGCCATTGGTATTAAGGTCTCAATACCTAGGATTGTGAGCTCAATTTCTACAAGAGGTGGTGGCTTTTCTTTCAAATACGTCCAACTTGTAGGAACTGAGTCATCTTAGCACAGTTCCCTTCATATCCCTAGTGCCATTAATAAAGAATAAAAGCAGTTATTGATAGGGCTTGATTTTCCATTAAAGATATAAAATAAAATCATAAAGAGAAGGAAGTTTAAGGCGTCGTAACAGGAAACTGACAGTATCCTAAGGGGAAAGGACTCGCCTGCCTTCTCAATGTTCGCTCTAGGAAAACACTATTACCGATAAGTTTCTCATTTTCTTGCCTTATTTTACTAAAATACTAATTTTACTGATAAATGCAATTATG
Organism: Gonocerus acuteangulatus; assembly: GCA_946811695.1. Classification (NCBI taxonomy): domain Eukaryota; kingdom Metazoa; phylum Arthropoda; class Insecta; order Hemiptera; family Coreidae; genus Gonocerus; species Gonocerus acuteangulatus. The sequence goes on from OX328124.1 coordinate 34,167,283, forward strand.
TGTAGAGAATTTAATAAGCTTTCGAATGGCCACCTTCCACTTACCACAATTTCCCAACCATTTTCGAGATATTTACGAAAATAAACAAAGATCCCAAAACATTTCATGTCTATTAACAACATATTTTTGTTTTCAAATACTTCCTTAACTACAAATGTAGGCAAACTTTAAACATATTAGTTTAGATGAATTTCAAACATTTAGAAATTATTTCAATTGAATCCGAAGATTGTAAGCTCGCAACCGAAAACCTTTGGAGTTACTAAAACTCCAACTGTTTTCTACTTTTCTCAAAAACGGTTACAGATATTGGATTGAGTCATGAGGTCAACCTCATAAGCGGGTTTCCTCCCTTTGTAGGCAGGGAGGAACCAAGCAAAAAGGAACACATTAACCTGCAAGCTGTAGCTGCTATTGTTTTGAAAAAAAAAAAAATCCTGGCTAGAAAAGGGTGATGTCCCGTAGGAAATCCTGTTTTACGTATTAAAATAATAGTAATAACCTTCAAACTAGAAGATATTTCCAACAATTATTTGGTGTTCTTTTTCCCCAAGAACATTTCAAATGTTATCAATTATTATTTGGAAGTCTATTTATAAAATCTGGAGACAGTAGTCAAAGCCTATGAATGGCTATACCATATGGTGTTTTTCTTTTTACTTCATTTCATGATGGCCCTACTTAAGGGCATACTTATGGTCATCGCCTAAAGATAGTAAATTTACTGATAGATCTGACCTTTTCGATTTTTACTTATTATTCATCTTCATAGAAAAATTACTTCAGAAAAAAGTCTTGATATGGTGCACTTTTGTGCCTGTGTATTGTTGTTGCGTATTTTAGTTAAAGCACTACACTAATTGACATTGATATCTATTTATTTACATAATAATGTATGTTTTCTTAAAAAGACATACACGGAATACTGTTCTGAAAGGGCCTTTAATTAAAAAACAAAAAATGTTATAAGTTTTTTGATATACTTCATACCTTATTATCCAAAATAGATTAAACTTTAATTTTGTGTGTTCAATGAAAACTTATCGTTTTTAGTTCTTTCTTTTAGTCTAGTTATAGGAGGGGGTTCTGTTGAAGACAAAACGTTAGGTACGTTCCCCCTTTCTGGCACGCACACATCTGTAACTATTTCAAGTAGGTACTCTTACATAATATGTTTCTCAAGTTATCAACTGCTGCTGTACACTCAGAATGAAGTATTTTGAAACCTAAAACATTTTCTTACAATAAAGGAAACGCTGATTAAAAAAAAAAGAAAAAAAGAAAATTGAGAAGATCCAAATAGCCTGCTTGGATATTATTCAAATGTAAGACCCTAAGTAAATGTTAACTACTGACTTCATCACTGATCAAATATCAGAGTAAGTTGCTCTGAAAATTCATTTTTACTTAAAACATCCATTTACGAGAATATGATAATTGGGACTCAATTCAGTTAGCTATCATTGTTTTTTAAGTTCACCTAGTATTAATGTAATTACAAATGTATACACTTACGATAGAATGAAGAAAAAATAAACGGAAAAAACTACCTCACCAATGAGGTTAAATGACAGCCAAAAAAAAGGCACACGGACATTTCAACCTAAGTATGTTTCTCTTGTATATCCCTTTTAAGTCAACCTGCTCTTATCTTGCTACAAATTTGCTCTAAAGAAGAGTGATGTTTTTGTAACTATAAAGTACATCTGTTAAGACACTACTAATTTTTATATTTTGTAGCTCGTAAGTTTACTAATAATTATTTATGGTATATTAAACTACCTTTAAGATATATTACTGTTGCACGATTAGTATGTGTTATCCATATATATATATGTCATAAAATTATATACAAATGTACGTTTTTGTATTTACTAATTCGTCGTTTCACTATGCTAGTCACATCATTTTTCACTAACTTTAACACTATCCATTTTACTACTTAGATCTTCAACATTTCGATTACATTCCTTCTTGTGAATAAACCAATGAAGGCGTTGGCATTCTCTATCACAATACTGAACAAGTCGGCACTTGGAACACTTTTTAGCTGGACTTTCTTCGCCACAAGTTTCACATGTCCTCACCTCTTCTGCAAAACCGCGGTGCCCATTTATTGCTTGAGAAACCACCAAGAGGGCATCGGGAGATTCACCTTTTTTTGCAAGACTCGTAACCATCTAAAGAAAAGAAAAAAAATACACTGATTCATTAACACTTGAAGCAAAAATATGTTGAATAGTTAAGGAAACAACCTATGTTTTGCATTGCTGTAATAAACGCCTAAGGTGTTGATCGATCAACCTTTTCTCTCTCTTATTTTTTTTTTCTTTTAAATGGTCAACTGGACATTAAATGATGGAAGAGATTCCCTGAAAGTGGCTCTGTTGCCAAAATGTTTTTATATTATTCCTTTCTATATTGAAAATCAAATAAGATTAATTCTTTGAACATTTTTGACCATATAAATATTTCCATGATGGAAAATATATGGTATATGGAGTTTTTTTTAGGTGATACGTGCCATAACAGTCAGCACAATGAACAAAAATTATGGGGCCATGTGCTAAAGAACCGCAATGTCTGTCTGTATGTGAGAATAACTTGTCAGAGGTAACATATTTGCCCATTAATTGCTGGTCGGATGCCTGAGAAAATAAATATGAACTGCTTTATCAAAAACAGAACTGGACTAATTTGTATGCAGAAAAAAGAATTCAATATAAATAATAATAATTCTTGTTGACTGAAAATCCACTTTTTAATATAATAAAAAGTGAAAAAAACATCTTAATAATACAATAGATAAATGTTGAGTATGATTCTTAAAGAGGAATCGTAATAAATGCAGTATTTAACTCTCTTCCAGGCACAGGATAGTTTTAGGATTGCCCTGCCTATATTTTCACTCCTTAATTGAAATGAAAAGAGAGAAGGCAAAACAAACTCTCACGATATTTTCAAAGGACATGCCTAGACAGGTCTAAGCCCTTTCTGCTCTCTCCCTCAATATCCTTCAGTCTCTAATTACCTTTTCATCTGTCTAGTGAATGGTTGCTGTCCAAATACTACAGTGAGCTTGAAGTGAAAAGTTTTTTGTGTTTTCCAAATTTTCATTATCTACTGTAAAAAATTGTAATACCTTCTAAAATATTTTTAAATGAAATTTCAACATTCTTTTCATAATTGAGGGTGGAGTGGCTGATTATTTCTACCTAATTCGTGACTTATATTTTCTTATTTCTTTGACTGATGTTATTTGGAGGTAAAACGTTTCTTGGAGTCAAAAGATCAGTTAACAACAATGTATATATACCAAAGGCTCATGTTGGAGACCAATCGGCTATCCCATGGGGTTGGCGCTAATGGCCCAGATTTGTCGATGCGCTGTTAAAAAAGAAAAAAAAAAATGAAAACACAGAATGTTATCATATCAAATATTTTACAAACCTGCATGAAAAGGGCACTTTTTCTATATGGAAATTCTCTAACACTTTCTCTTATTAAACGGTCCATATAACCTTCACTTCTACCACTTTTTAAGATCTTCCTTATAAACGTTTCGACTCCTTCAGCTTCTTTTTCTGGTGTTCTGGAATAAAAGAAGCACGTTTAGTCAGGGTAGGAAATTGAAAGTCATAAACAACATTCACCTAATATTAATTAGTTCACTGAATGTCTTTGATTTATTATCAGAAATCTACATTCTGAATTTATACTTCACCGGGCCTAAAAGAAAACAGCTGTCTACATAGTTATAAACAGGACAGTTAAATTATAGACCAGTGAAGAATACATCCAAGCCAAGCAGACGTTCTTCATAACAGATAGATATGAGCAATAATGGGATTGAGGCTAAGGATGTGAACAGAAGGTGTCATGACAACAAAGCTGGGAGGACAGTGTGGCCAAGGAGCAACCAAGAGGATAGCATTTCACTAAATTTAAGTCCTGAGTGAGATGATTGGCTGGCTCTGGAGTTTCAGCAAACCCAGGACATAAAAGGGGCCTGGGTTGGCCAGAACTGAGCAGATTGTATGCACAAAAACATTTGTGGAGGCTAGACAAAAGAAGGGTTACATAAAGCAAATGTTTGACAATCCAAGACCCCTAGCCAAGAAGCCACTAAAGCCAACAATTTTAAACCTTACTAGACGGCCAACTGCAAGACCTTAGATGCCCATGGAGCGGAGTCCGTTTCACCCTCCTGGTTCCACTGGACGTCATTAAAATATCTGAGCCTCTGCCACCCATATTTTATCATTTCTCCTAATGATAATGCTTACGTTATCTCTTTCTTTAAAAAATATTCTGTTGCCATTTTCTAAGTCTGGGCTTTGGACCCGTCTACGGCAGGAATACAAATTATCTTAATTTTTAAAAAATAGAATGTTTTTTAATAATAAAATCGTCAAATATCTCGGTGTTGGTATATTGTCATGATCTCTATGCACATATCAACTGCTAAAACACAAAAAAGGCACTTCAGAGGGAACCCGGACTATGCAAAAAGACTGAATAGCAGAGGAAAGCCCCAGGCTTAAACTACATTTTTATGAAATCTAGCAAAACAAAAGTGACTAGAGCTTTCAAAACTGACCACGAGATATCGCAAAAAGCAGTCAAAGCGGTGGCTTTCTGTCCCGAAGCGAAGAAATGGCTTAGGCATAAAAGTGGCTGTCAGTCCCGAATGGGTTATTGGCAAGGATGAGGAGAACTAAAGTCAGCTTGATTTAGCAAGGAGATCCAAGTTTCACCAAATATTATCAATTTCAAGCAAACAGTATTACAGGAGTATCTAAATAAAATCAAAACAATGTACTGATGGCGTAAGTATAGCATTGAAACTAAGGCTCATTGCCTCAGTGAGACACAGCCTTTGCAATTGCTTGTTATTGCTAAGACTGAAAAATACTCAGCCTGGTGACATCGCAAAGAGGTCAAGTAATCAATGATGAGCACAACTGACAACCTCAAAACCCCTCCAAAAAAAAAAACAATCCAAATTTTTTCTAGAACAACTCATAGCTTTTCCAGCACTAGAAAGCACCTGCTCCTTTAGATAGGTACTAGGTCTTCCTAAAAATCAATATTTTTGACATCAGGGATCCTTATTAATCCTTAAATTGCTATATTAAAGACTCTCTGCATTGTTATTAATCTAAAAATTCTCAGAAAACACCTTACACTGATGATAAAAAACAGTCATGTCCAACAGATAGCTGACTGATAGCTTTCTTATCACTCCAAGGAAAATCTTCTTCTGTTTTTTTTTTCTTTTTTTTTCTTATACACTTTATTCTCCTTGGAATGATAAGCTTCCGGCCTATATATATAAGCTATCAGTTGGTTACATGAGCTTCATTTTATTGTATTCATTTTCTTTTCTGAATTTATCTTTTTAGTATTTATGAGTTTTCTTATTCTTTCCACAGCCGTACAAATGGTGATTGACAATTCTAATGGAATTTTTTATTATTGAAACGGACCAGTGACTCAAAGTCGCATCTAGTGTTCCATCTTTTCAAAATATTTTGTCTGTTTGAAGGCAAGGAACCTCTTGCACAAAAGACAAGGCTGATTACCTCCCAACTTTCGATTCTGCAGTTTTTACGGAAATGGGGAATACATTTTGCAGAAATGGATTTTTTTCTTTGTCAACTGATAGGGGCTGATTCTCGTTTATCTTAATTCTTACCATTGGATCCAAAATAATTCCGGTGGATGCCTGACGATGTATGACCACAATGTCTGCCCCTCTTATGGAACCATCTTCGGCTATGTAGCTCACTTCCTTACACACCTCAAATCCAGTTTTCTTCCTGAACAAATCTGCAACATAGGTTCGCACCTTATGATGTCAATTTATTCTTAGAAGTTCTGATTTCTGACAGAGCCCAGGACGTGGGCGAGAGTTTCAGGCTCTGCAACGGAATCCTGAGCTTCTGACAGGAATCGTTCGAACTGGAATTGAGTTGCAATTCAGCTTGATGGCCTTACTCCATTCGCTGCAAGACATTCCTATTTTTGTCGACATCCAGGAATTACATTTTTTATATTGAGAGAAGAGAATCACGCCCTTACCCTTTGATGGAAGCTGACACCAGTTACTGTAATTATCCACCTATTCACAAAATAATTGTAAATCAAGGACCTGACAATATTCTATTATCAACTCAATTAAATATTCCTAAATTTCTTTCTTCAAAAATGCAAATTGATGTCTTTTGTGGAAGTTGTAATTAATTTGATGAAAAAAATAAAACTTAGAGGTAATTCCAAAATAAAACTTACTGGTGTTTTAAAATTTCTGTTATAATACAAGATAAGTAATGCAATTTAAAAGCTATTACTTCATTTGAATCTTGTGTCATTTCTTTCGAACTCATATGTTCCAATACATTTTTAACAGTTGAGAGATGTTTTGTCAACTTTGGTTGTAAGTTAAGTGCAGTTCTCACGGGATGCAAATTTACCTGTAAAAATAAAACAAGAAGTCAAAATAAAGAAAATTAAGCAACAAAAGAATTAATAAAACTGAAAGGGTTAAGAGTAAAATAAAAATAATTGATTAACATAGGTTCCTGTTTTCCACGTTGGAATAACCCTCCATCGTGGGAGTTTATTTAAAGTACGAGTGCCATAAAATATTATGATTAACGTAGGTTGTGATAAATTACTTATTCAGGTGTTATTTCTGTTGAAATTATTGATCCTAAGCTTTTTTAAATGAGTTGTCGATTGTAAATTATTTACTTTTATTTGTTCATTAACCTTGTACAGAAAAAAATTATGAAATGCCAGACTTTTGTGCTATAAAGTTTTTTTGTTTTTTTTTTACAGTGCTTCAACACATGAAGGCCATTAGTGCCGGGCTATCTATAGGTTATCCCTCTTCCTAAACAGAGTGGAGCAGAGAATCTTTTCAATTGGCTCTGGAATGACAAAACTCAACCTACTCCAGTTGAGACGCGACCTTTTTTACTTTTTAAAAATAGTGGAATAAATATTTAGGATATATCTCCCTAGGTTTTGATAATCCTTTAGAGACTAAATGGGAGGACGAATTATCCAAGATTAACATATTCTCGGCGCTAATGACCTAGATGTAGATGCGCCGTAAAAAAAAAAAAAAAAAAAAAAAAAAAATTAACATATTCTTAACACTTAGCTTATGGCGGGTAGTGTGGACTGGCCGACGCAGTAGTACGGCAATCTGTCTACCTGGCCGGGCCCTAATTACAAAGCTATTCTCGCCCTCCTTTCTACGTGTTTGAGATCGTTCATATAATTTCCTCCCTTAAAATTTCTAATTTTAGGAAACCATTATTTTATTATTTATTTACATTTTTCTTTTTAGCTCTAAATATTTAGGTTGAATTATATAATTAGATGCTCCAATACATTTTTTTATAGTCTATATTTTTTAGTACGAAGAATATTATTTTTTTATGATATATATGCACTAATGAATGAAGCTAAATAAATAAATAACCTCTTTTTTTATTAAAACAAATAAAAATCTTTCCTCCTTTTCGAATTGGATCAAGTTGGATCTAACACTGGCGGTGTTAATTTTTTCGAGCCTGACACAGGTATCCATAATGCGTAGCTCTCTTGACACAAAGAGTGAATTCCCCCGACAACTAGTGGTGAAAGAAATAGCTAAAGCGTCCCTCAGTCCTTGCTTAATACCCCTAAGGTCGAACTCCAGGAAAAGTCAGCCGTAGGCAGCCGGTAAACGTGAGAGGAGGGTTGGACTGCTGTACAAGTCCATCGTGCTGAGGGCACGGCAGCTCTCATTCTCCATGATATTTGGAAACATTGCCCCAAAATTCCTTCTTTATTTTTAACAATAACTCTAAAGAAAAATCACAGATTATCCTGAAATAACTGAAACTATCTATTTATTTTTCTAGGTTACTTTATGAACAAATAAGCCTTAATATAAAATTCTCATTATTGAGTGTATTCCTTTATTTCCAGAACAAATTAAATAAAGTTAAATCTTAAAAAAAGAAAGGATACCTATACTATTTTAGTAATGGATATTTTTTAATCACTTAAGATAATTATAGAAATATAAAAAGGTAGGAATGATAGAGAGTAGAATTGTTTTTATATATAAAGGTATAAGGTAAAATCTAATAAAGAAAATTACAATCCTCTCAACTTAATTAAAATGAAAAGATATTGGGCTCAATCATGACATCACAAAATATTTATATCAAGTAATTTTTCTAAAGAAAAAGTAATTACATTATTTTCTTGTCAAAAATTAACCTGTATAATTAGTTTATGGAGAGGTTCTGCCAAACCTGATGGTAACTTAGGTTCCTTTTCCAATCCTTGAATTTTTGTGTAATAATCCAGTTCTGATTTGGGAATGAAACTGTTTATGCTTGCTACACACTGGTAATTTCCTGAAAACAAATTATTTCTATGGAATATTCAATAAAAATATCAAATTAATTCACCTTAAAAGCAATGCTATTAGAACATTGTATAAAAAGTTAATTAAACCACACTCATAAATCTGTTCGTGCCAACTTAAATAATAAAAAAAAAAAAAATCAAATATTAAAGAAAAAATGTACAAACATAACACCCACCATGACAAGAGCACTGTCACATCCCAAAATTCAATCTTACTACGTTATATTTTTAGTTATGACACTAATATCCTTGATAATTTATTTACAAATACAGATAAAAGAAGCTGAATAACTTAAAACGTATTTAAAATATAAAGGTACAACTAAAAAATAAAATCTTAATACAAATTCTAGAACACTGTTCTAATTATTTATTTATTTAAATTTTAACGTCCACTCATACACAACTCAGATTTTTGGGACAGGCTATCTAAAGGTTACCACCCTTTTCTAGCCAGGCTAGGGGTGATGCCTCTTCTTTTTTCTAAAGAGAAGCTCAAATGAGAATTGATCCAAAGACCTTAGGCATGGAGTGCTTATGCCTTAGAACTCACGGCCACCGAGCTGCCGCTGTTCTAATTAGAAAAGTACTGTTTAGATCAAGAAAAAAAAAACTTTAAAAATAAGAATGGAAACATTAATCGGATTCTAATAAACTAGAACAGTTTATCACAAGGTGGACCTTACTCAAAGGTAGCTAATCCTCATCTTTTAAGTTATTCTGAATTTTAAAGTTGTAATTCTCAAAAAATTATAATTCAGAGTTATAAGTGTTTTTATCGATGTGCGATATAAAATGTTAATGCAAAGACAAATAAATAATAAAATAACTAAAAAAAGGAAACATGAGTAAATGAGGACATGAAGACATTAAAATCTATATATATAAAAATCACGTGTCTGTTTGTTTGTTCCTTATACAAATCCACGCCGTTTGACCGATTTTGACCAAACTTGGAATAATGGTAGGTCTTGATACGAGAAATCTCCTAGGCTAGGTCAAAAAAATCTAACAGCTGTCTGTCTGTATGTTTGTCCCTTATACAAATCCACACCGTTCGTCCGATTTTGACTAAACTCGGTACACATGTGGATCTTAATCTGGGGAATGTCGTAGGCTAAGTCAAAGACGCCTACCAGCTGTCTGTCTGTATGTTTGTCCCTTATACAAATCCACACCGTTCGTCCGATTTTGACCAAACTTGGAATAATGGTAGGTCTTGATACGGCGATTGCCATAGGCTAGGTCAAAACGGCTACCATCTGTCTGTCTGTATGTTTGTTCTTTATACAAACCCACACTGTTTGACAGATTTTGATCAAACTGGGCACACAGGTTGGTCTTGATCAGGGGAGTGTCATAGGCCAGGTCAAAAACGTCTACCAGCTGCTGTCTGTATGTGCTTTTTTTTAAAAAAAATAAAAATCCACACTGTTAGACCGATTTTTACCAAACTTGGCATACATGTATGTCTTGATACGGGGGGGGGGGGGGGTGTTATGGGTTAGGTCAAAGTCGTCTAGGACTCCCAGTTGGGAGGTCACGGGTTCGAAACAGTTACAGATTCGTGTTATTTGATTTTAATAATACTTATTTGGTTTCTAATTTATTTAGGCTTTTCTATATGCAGCAAGTAGGTGTAGCATGGCACGCCGGGTAACAGCTAGTACATAATAAATAATACAAGGTAGGGATTGTCGGGGTTCGGTCACTGCTTCTTAATAAAACTACATTTTATCTTGAAAATAGTTTTATTGTTGCCGACGTTTCGGCTTGAACTTCAAGCCTTCATCAGGGCTGTAAAAACAAGTAGGACGAATTTAATACTAAAATATACATATATATATATATATATATATATATATATATATATATATATATATATATATATATATATATATGCCTACATACACATACATACATACATACAAACATATATGGAAAAAAAACAAAAACATAATATACAGCTAGAAGAACAATGTGCTCTAATAGTGCTTAGATTATTAGGAGAACAGATATAAGAATAACAGATTAGATTAGAACAGATATAAAAATAACAAGATGGACTTACTGATGGGAAGATTGAGTTCAAGCCGAAACGTCGGCAACAATAAAACTATTCTCAAGATAAAATGTAGTTTTATTAAGAAGCAGTGACCGAACCCCGACAATCCCTACCTTGAATCATCAACGGTCAACGATCTTCTCTCAAACAATAATAAATAATATTTCACGTTTGGAGGTATTAAGGTGATATGGGGAATGTTGAGGAAAATACATTGCATTGAGATGCGATGAAGCCTTAAAAATAGAAATAGATAAAGATGACAAAATATATTGTATAAGGTCATTCAGAAAGTCTGTTTTTTTGTTGTTGTTATTTTTTTTTTTTTTTTTGGAAATTTTTAAATAGTGAAAAATAAAGCACAATTTAACATTTTATCAATGGTATATTTTTCTTCACTATCTACAATTTCTTGCCATCTTACACGTAGCTTTTAAATTTCATTGCTGTAGAGAGACTGGTCTTGATACAAACAAATTTGAAAGTTTATTTAGTACGCCCTAATTAGAACTCAACTTTTTTGCAAGTAACAAATTTGTAAGACACAAAACAAGTGAAAATCTCTAGTGATCCAGAGAGTAAGCAGAAGCTCTCAAATAAGAACAGTAATTTGAGGGAATGAATGAAACCATTTTCTCAGGCAAAATCTGTAACCATTTTTGAGAAAAGTGGATAAAACAAGTTTTTCTAACTAATTTTCCTTTTGAGTAGTTAGGATCGCAGGTTGAAATATTTTCTACATGTTTGATTTCATTCAAACTAAGATATTTAAATTTTGGTTATGTTTTCAGGTTAGGAAGTATTCGAAACAAAATAATTTTATTAAGAAACATGAGCAGTTCTAGGATTTTCACTTATTTCCTTAAATAGTTCTAAAACGCTTGGGTAATCAATGTAAATGGACAGTAACAATTCAAAAGTATAATAAATGTCCTAGAAAAACGTTTCTGAAGTATTTTTCGAAAAGGAAGTCACATTTGTATAAATAAGTGCTTAAAACATTGATGATGATTTTGTCTAATTGAACATTTTTTTTAAGCCCGTTTCCTCCCTCCCTCCAAAGGGATTTTATTCTAAGCTTACCAAATGACACTAGGGATAAGAACGGAAATATCACACTAGTATTTCTAAAGTGACACAACTCAAAAATCGGTTTTATTCACACCGTCATAGTTATGACTATGAAAGACATGGTAAATATCTCTTTATCAACCATCAAAACTGTAAACTGTAGTGCCCTCTGGTGTACTAGCTTCAGAGCTTGTACACCAGAGGGCACTTGTGTCACTCTTCCTGTCTTAATGCTAAGCCCCCAACATCAACAAGAGTGTCACATTTGCAGTTGAGTTTTATTTTGAGTAGTGTCACTTTAGAAATACAAGTGAAATATGCTAAGATAACACAGTTCCTGTGAGTCAAGACATTTTTAGTCCATAAGATGAATCCATCCTTTCTTCCATCTGATCCACTCTTAATTTTGACTCTGACTCCACAAAATTTTTAAGAATGTCATTATTAAAATGAATTGGACGTCCTGGATTGAGATTATCATAATGCTTATTCCAAATTACATTTTTTAAAACCATTTATGGGCAGTCCTTACACCAATAGTATGTTCACCATATACATTTTTATTGCAGTAGATCTGGCAGATTCATCACAAAAAAATAAAAAAAACAGAGCATGTTTGTATTGATTATTAATATTAATTTTCTTAGGATACTAATGCGTGTCCAATCTTTACAAAAATTGGCGCCAGACCGACTAATACATTATTCAAGCGAAAGTAGATTAGATTAGGTTAGAAAACTAGGTGCCCGGATAACCGAGGAACCGCACCGAGGCCTGCAAGACCTATTGTGCCACCCGACATGTCGTTCTGTTATACTACCAGACCTGTATCAGAGATGAACCACCTTAAATTTGTAAGGTTCAGTTCCGGTATCCTCCTTGGATCATCAATTATCGCAGCTCCGAAGTGCAGGAACCTCTTGGCTGCCAGTGTCGTGCATCTACATACGATGTGGTATGGGGTCAGCGAAAGTAAGTGTCAAAAGATTCGAAATATTATTCGTTTAGTAGTGAGCCATAGTGAATCCCATGCATACTTTTAATGTGCATGGACTTACTCATTGTCCTAACTTATGAAGTGACCAATCATAATTTATCAAATAAATGGGCAAGACGCAGAAAATATATAAAAAACAACTAAATTCAGTTCAATCCTTTCTTTTCCTGACAAGCTATTTGTTTGGGGAAATATTCAATATTATTACAGCTTAAATCAAGCAACTTTTTGCATTCAGTCTTCACATGGCAGGACTGAAATCCAAAAGGTAGAAATCACATGGTGACAATTTGGGTGAACGTGGAAAAACCACCTTTCTATTCACCAGTCATCATCTTTGCTACTAGCACTTTCCATAAGATTGCCAAGATCTTGAACTCTTTTCTACAAAAGTGGGGGGAAAAGCTAGAATTTTGTAAAAATTATGAAGCTGGTGAAAGAGAATTTTCAGATAAGATGGGTAAAATACAAATCCTTGTATTCTTCCCATCTTAGCTAACATTTTGGTTTCATACGCTCCAAAGAAGTGTCCAGACTTAAATATTTTTTCATCCGTAAGAATTCATCCGAACTAAGATATGCAAATTTGTGTTATGCTTGAAATAGTGGAAAATTAAGAAAACAGTATTTTATCAACACAAAAGCAGTTTTTGGAGGATAGCATTTTTTCTTAATTATCTTGGTAGTGGATTTCCAAAAAAAAAAAAAAAAAAAAAAAAAAAAAAAAGAGTGGGGACCAACAGACAATAAAAAAATAAACTCTCTCTCTCTCTCTCTATATATATATATATATATATATATATATATATATATAATATAAATATGGCACAGGTCGAAATAATAGTACTCCATTTTATGCACTATTTTATTTTTGGCACGCCCTACATGTTTCGTGGCCTTTATGCCACCTCCTCAGGGGCCACTAAATCCCCATGTATGGTTAGCTCGCCACCCATACTAAGACTAAGTCTTAGTATGGGTGGCTAACCACACATGGGGATTTAGTGGCCCCTGACGAGGTGGTATAAAGGCCACGAAACATGTAGGGCGTGCCAAAAATAAAATAGTGCATAAAATGGAGTACTATTATCCTGTGCCATATTTATATAAAAAATAAATAAATATACATAAATAAAGGTCAGAAATCGTGGAATTAAATATAAATATATATATATATATATATATATATATATATATATATATATATATATATATATATATATTCTAAATTTTTTTATTGTTATGATTATGTGAATTGAAGAAAGATATTCTTAGTTGAATGGTGTAGTCTTCAATTATTAGAAAAACAGTTAAATAAAAAGAAAAAAATCAGATCTACGAGAATTATCAAACTCAATGGGGAACTAAAATGTAAATACAAGTTTCTTAAGACATACTGATTTCTCACTAGAGTAATAATGAATCCATTATAGAAGCTATACAGTTTACAAAAGCCAATTTCACACCAGTATAATAACAAAATTGACTAATTGTAAATGGAAGCAGTTCAAATGCCTAATTGTTGATATCATAATCAGTAGGTGCTAATGACCCTGGCAGTCGGAGCACGTATAATTAAAAAATATAAATAAATAAACAGTACATAAAACTACCCAACAAAATCAATCATCCGTTCCCTTTTAAGACTAAACAAAAAACAATCGAATAATTCCTTGTGAGAGAAATATTTTGCATACAGTTAATCAAGCCATTATTTGAATATAAACCTATGGCATTCAGCAGCAATTTTATTGTTATTCATTAATCTTTAAAGATAATTACAACAAAAAATAGAAAACTAATGTAGACAAAAATATATGTTACATACCTACAAAAGCTGCTGTTTCTGCTGCGTTGCGCCCAACAGAATTAAGTGAGTGAGGGTTAGCACCAGCTTCTAACAATAACTGGCATAGTTTTGCATTACCAGAGAGCCCAGCAAAGTGTAAGACACTATATGCATGCTGGTGATGTAAATTATTAGGATCTGAACCCTGCGGAATCAAAAGTCCACAAATAATTAATCTGGAAGGTAAAAATACACAGAACTACATATTTGCTACTTACTTGGTCCAATAAATATTGACTTATTTCATAATTCCCTTTATAAGCAGCATGAGAAAGAGGCGTCATGCCATGTTCGTCTACGATATTGGCTTTAATTCCATGTTGGCTCATATGAGACTTCAATCCTTCTAAGTCATTTTTAAAAATTAAATCAAAAACAGCCTTTTCGTTATCACTGAGAGGTTCTATAACCGGAGCCATGTCTTTCACAAATGAAGGTTCTTAGTATAATCATAACCTTCTAATGTAGGTATAATTCATCTGATCGATATATAATATCGATACAATAACATCGTTAACAGGAGCGAAATAATGGCACAAACTTAAAATAAATTTGCAAGAATGTATTACAAAATTAAGAAATTGTAATGTTTTGGAAGTATCAGTAATTTTTTGCAGTTTCATTTTATGAGAGATCAAGTCATGAAGCGGATGAAGGGATAGATGCTGGGCTCTTGAAAGATTATTTTGAAATGTTTGACCCTTCCCTTCAGATTTGCTTTCACAAGGCTTTAGCTGATCTCCATATAAGATTGATTTTTTTTATTTTTTATAATATTGAGGACCTTGCACAGTTTAACCAAGGAATGTGGTTTCTACCATCCACATGAACTAGAAATTTTATTAAAAAAAACTTTGAGGCTTGATCCTCCTTTGCTCTCTCTTCTCTCCTGTTTGGCATTAAAGACAATAATTATTCTATTTAGATGACAGTCATAACATCTGATAGTGAGCACCAAAGAGCTTTAGGATCGAAAAAAAAAGTTTATAATTAAAGATGCTTTTCGAACCTTTTATTGTTCATTTTTACATTTTCATCAAGCTAAGTCTCATATTGAGCCTTTTAAGTAATTAAAAAAATTCTCAAGGAAATTTACTCGAGAGACCATTTCATCAAGTGAATCATTGACTATTTGAACTGTCACTATCTATGAATGATTTGATTTATAGAAAGCTTTGACTTTCTGTAATTTACTTACCTGGATTTTATGTATGGATGTATTTTATTTTGATTCTCTAGATTTCTTATGTAAATTTTTTCGCTCAGGTATTCCGCAACACTGGCTCATTAGAATGTTATGTTCTTTAAAACTAGCATGTTAATTACATTTTTTCCCCAGTGCTGTTACTCGGGAGGAGTGTTATAAAGCCACACTGTTGCGCTTATCAGTTGCTACATGTAATTCATCAGTCGCTCTTTGTTATTTTATTGCAGGAATAATAATATGCTAAAAAGAGGCAGATAGGGACATGCCAATTTATCCCTGCAAGATTTACCCAATCCCTAATTTATATAAAAGCTGTATTATTTATAATTTTATCTTTTAAATTGTTCACTATTCTGTACATTCAAAACTATCCCTATGTCCTGGAATAAGAATAAAAAAATGTTATTTCATTTTACCACTTGCCTGTCATTAGATACTCCCAAGGAAGAATGTGTATATTCTGTCTCAAAGAAGGCTCTAGAACTGCTGATTGGGTATGAGACAGGGTATGTTTGGCAAATAGACGAGATGAGGATATCTTTCCCACTTCTAAGCTATGCCATCATTTCCAAAAGGAAATTACTGCAATAAAAACATGTCGAGTGACGCTGCTTCAATGTGGCACTGTCCATGATGGTATAAATATATACTCTAATGCCAGGGATACTTTTGTGGCCCTAGGCAATCACTTTAGATCCAGGACTGTTAGGGTGTGTTGAATGCAATTTCTGAACACAATTGTATTAAAACCCACAGGAAGCTTAGTCACTCACATATCTTCAGTAAAAAATAGGCGTAATACCTGGCTGAACATATTATACTTGCCAACATTTCAATGTTTTAATTTAATATAAATTCTGTAGAAAAAAATGATAAAATTAAGAACGAATGGCTTGGATTTTCAAATTAAGTAATCCAAGAACCTCTAGAACACGTATATATGTTGTAGGATATTAAAGAAAAAAAAACAGTTCTCATCTTATTTCTTTATTATGACCCTGAATACATGTTTAATGTTCTTTTTACAAACCCGTAGAAAATTACCAAATGGCTGGTTGGCACTTTCCTATACAAATATAATATCATTTACACTTCTCTATCAATAAGTACTACATTTTTTTTACAAGTCTTAATATTAAATAGCTCATAAAATTAAATTTTTACATACTAATATTATCAATACAGCTTAGAGTTGTAATTACTACAAACGTTTAGTAGTCTAATATATGGATCGAAAAATAAAATAAGTCCTACCACTAACAAACCTAATCTAGACAAATCCTACATGTACATCTTCAATTAAATATTGTTTAATATAACATTTTATTATACTGTTATATAGCTGCCATAAAATTATTAACAATTTTTAATATTATAGGCTTAACACTACTATTTATAACAACTAACAACACTATGGTCTCATGTACTATTTATTATATTATATCAATTAGTACAGTTATAATAATGGACATTCATATACAATAGGATTTAACAAAATTATACCCGGAGAACTGTTTAATATAAATACTTTACATTACATATGTATTTTACAAGCTAAACTTTAATGGTGTTCTTGTTTTAAAACTTCTAATTATTTTTCATCTACATACATAATTATTTACTGATAGTTACAAGCAATGCAAACTGACTTGAGCAGGCATGAAGCAAGTTCAAAATATTAGTAATATAATAATGTCCTATTGTGCTTAATAATATTGCTCTACGATTTTAACTATGTAAGCACACCCAACTCTTTGATCGCTATATCTACAACTAATAATTTTAGGCTTCATTTAGTTAATGTTTATACAAGTATATTCTTTATTCATTAATTTATATTCTAATATGCCTATGTTACAAAGTAAAAAAAAATTATTCATGAGATATAAATTAAACATTTTAACACTGAAACTTAATTCACTATATATTAATACATTCTCCTCCTATTTTATTTTTTTAAATGATAAACAAAAAAATATCTGCACAGAGGCTCTCTTATATTAGTTAGAGGAATATATTGTAGAATTGTTAAACTTGATCTGTAGCTTGAGGGGTGGTTAACCTTATTTGGGCAGGATCGGTTTGAATACCATTCATTGACATTGATCGAGCCAACACTGTTTGATGATCTCTCCAGGGAGTAGTCAGGATCTTCAGCCTCTAAAAGCAGATAATAATTTTTATTTGTAACAATAAATTAGAAGATTAGATAGTCATTGTGAATAAAATTTTATTTATTGGAAATATATGAGCGGCAAGCCTTCAAATATTTTATAATATTAACAATTATATAAATATAAATTCCTTAAATAAGAAAATGTGTAGTATAATAAACTAATTTATAAAACCATTTAATAAAATAAATATAATATATTAGCAGTATAGATAATATCGTAGATACAAATGCAAAGTATTGAATGTGTAAATCATGACTTCCCAGAGTGAAAAAACTTTTATTTATTACTTTGCTTTTGGACAGTCAATTAGTCGGCAGATTCGACCTTTTGACAGTGGTTACATTTCCCTTTCTCTGAGTGAACTTAGATTCAATAGTTTACCGTCCATCAGTAAAGATTGAAAATGAAAAATGTGTTTTTTCCCATTCGATACTTTGCATTTGTATCAACGATATGAGGCAATGACTTTCAAAATGGGTTAAATCCACTTTTTCATCAAATTTATTTTTTCTCTCAAAACTTTGTGTTTTTCACATAGCAAAAACTTTTTTGGGGAAATTCATTAAATCTTATCAAACACAAGAAAAAGAATGTTACTGTGACCTCGTAAATCCTACAGAAATTATACTAGCTTAGACGTTTTTTGTGTCCCCTGACAAAAAGTTTTACGATTTGGATAAGTCTTGTTTTGGAATTTAACACTTATGATCTATAGTAATAACATCTGTTAAAATTAATGAATAAAATTGCATTATGAATAAATGAAAATTGTTTTTTCTTAATTATCATATTTTGCAAATTACTGAGAGTGCGGATCATAATTATTTATTGAATACTTCACCATATATTTTAAACATTAATTTGTAAAAAATATTTAAGGTTTAAAGGATCAAATAACAAGACTTTAATGTAATATATCAGGTAATTATGATTTCTAATAACACAATTACTTGGGCTGTGATATAAGGTTAGCGTTCAAAAGTTTATGAGGTAGAGTAGAGAATTACGAGTAATTTCTCAGCGCTCCAAAGAATAATGAATGACTAGGACATTTACTAAATCAAGAATTGGGACATCACTATGCCAAAAACCTAGTCTAGATCGTTCTATATTGAAAAAAATGTTTTCTAGCCTTCTATGACGACCCAAAAAAATGTTATTTGCCTTCATAGCTGATGCAATGTGTTTCACTTTAAAAAAAAAACAAAAAAAAACAATATAAAATAATGTATGTACACTAGGTTTTAATATTTATGAAACATATTATTAAAAAATGTTTCTTAATTGTGTTAATACAGCACTGATGATGAAACATTAGCTTTGAAAGTGGTCTGAAATTAAGGCATTATTTGTGGGAGAATCGAGATAATTTTAAAACTGTTCACCCTCCAGAAAAATGTCCATAGTTCTATATATCTGTTTTTTTTTTTTTTGCATTGTGAAAACTGAAAGTTCTGAACTTCAAGATGATTATTCAGAAGAGATTGTTAGCCTTGGAAATAAACCAGTGTTGAAATAGGTGGGGTTTGGTCATGATTGTTAACAAAACTACATTTTAAAGTAAAAATGAGTTTTTATTGCCTACATTTTGCTTGAATTTTGAAAAAATAAACGAATGAATGTAAAGATAGTATGTATGTTTTATGTAAAATTATCTTTAACAATACCTGCAGGAAAGTTCCAGGGGTAATCATTATTTGATAAAGAGCCATAGCTGGAATCATAATTATGCTGGACAAAGCTATAGTCCAGCCCAGAATGTTGGCCCAGGCTGGGTATACATAGTCTCCATATGTTAACGGTTCATAGCCCAGAAGTCCATAGACAATAATGAACTGGAACAAATCATTTTGAGTAAAATGCTTATTATTAATACGTAAACATACAAATGAAAGAGAAAGTGATACATACATTTATTTATAAAAAAAATTGTTATGCTTATTAGTAAAGGGTAGCACATACTTAGTACAAACCCAGTTTTAAGGAAAAAATTTTACTACTGTCCATTTTTTACTTTATGAATTTCAAGCAAAAGATTACTGAAAGTTAAAGAGGTTTAAAATGGCGCAGGTCTTGCTTTGATCAGCAAACTCAATTACTCATATGATAAATTGTTTCCAGAAATTGATCTCCCGATAATATTATTAAACAATCTATTTTCATATTTATTTTAATTTTAACACCCCTCTATAAATGATGATTTTTGGGGACAAAATTGTAGCATGATTTTGTGTTAATAGGCTTTCAGATACTGTTTTCAATTTATTTATACTATGGCAATTTGAAGTCGAAAACCAAATGAAAACACTTCCAAGGCAATATATTGAACAATTTTCAAGAAAAGTACGAAAAGAGTTCAGTTTCAGATACTCCAAAACGTTGGACTGACAATCATTTTTTCACACATTAGACATCCAAACTATAATACAATATATAAATATTGACAAGTGGAAGCATAACAATAAAATAATGCATTAACAGACAAGAGCAGTTTTAGAATTTTTGTATTTTTCTTGATTTTCTCAAAAACGGTTGTGTAATTGTGGTAAGCCCAAAATAAACATTTGAAAGCCTAATAAATTTTCTACTCAAAATGCTCTAAAGTATTTTTCCATAGGATGATCTCGGTTGGAGAAAACGATGCTTGAAGTTACGGAAGTGTTGCTTTCATTCCATTGAAGATTAAGCATTAAGAGTTTCTATTCCAAATCATGCCACGGTTAAGCATTAAATGAATTATGAAAGCACACTAAGACAATTCAGTTTCTTCAAGTCACAGTTTTTATTTATTGGAAATCCAGAAGAAGAAAACTCCATAGATAAACTGCGTGGAAACCTCCGGCATTTCATGAATAGTAAAAGGGCAAAGAAAAGTGTTCATTTGCCAAATTGTTAATAGTATTTTGTGAAATGTTTAAAACAGTATTGCAAATGAATGATTGAATTACTTTAGACTGTAAAAATACTGACGAGAAGCATGAAGGTAGTTGGGGATCTGGATGCAGACTGGGAGAAGGTATCCCAAATGGGAATAATGAAAAACTCTTAGTATCTACTGTCAGAAGGGTTGTTGTTCAATGAAGGGAACAAAATTTGAGAAAAAAAAAAAATATAACTAATGTAAAGTCTTAGTTTTTTAAGAACTTATGCGAAGTTAACAAGTTGACTGCAAGAAACTTATAGAAAAACGTTGATGTTTTTATTATTTATTGTTATTCTGATTATTTATTTATTAGAACACATACCATGATGAAAAGAGGTGCTAAAAATCGCCAGCATACTGTCCAGTAACAACCTGGGCGGAAGCCAACCATATCTTTGATGTCACCACAGAACCTTTCAGTTCCTAAATGAATAATGATATATCATTTAAAATTCAGTCATGATTTTCAAAGCATAAATATAATATTTCATTATTTACCATATATCCATGCAACTGCAATCGATTCGAAAAATACTGCAAACAGCATAGAATACCCAGCAGCATAACGGTCAAGAAGGTGGAAAAAGTAAAAACCTCCCTAAATTAAAAAAAAATAATAAATAAATAAATATAATAATCTGTAGTATAAAATGATGAGATAATCAGAGGCTTTTTTCTTTTATTCTAATTGTTTAAATTAAAAACTTATATTAATTTTGTTTATGTATTTGAAATGTTATGCCTATTAGTACAACTTATTAAGTATGTAATTCTACGAACTATCTCTTGTCCAAAGTTACTCACTTGAGCACATGAAGCCAGACCAACAATAAAGTATAACGTAAATAAGCAAGCAACAAATATTTCTCTGTTCTTTCCAATCAGCGGAAATTCATCGCTCAAAGCTGTTATAATTGCCTCTGATCCACCAAACTAAAAAAAAAGAGAAGAATTCCATTAAAGAACATATGTTAACCATATTTTAGGACTAACCATATTAAATTTTGAATGAGATAAGTTATTTTTTTTTTTTTTCATTTATATAGTTTTATTTTGAAATAAGGTAATATAAATATTACCAATATTTGAGGTGTTGCGGATATGAAGGGCGAAATCAACATCAAGTTCAGACTAATTCCTGGTCAATTATTATATAATTTAATTATTAAATTAATAAAAAAAGCAATTAGACGTCGTACAACGTACAAATATTTTGAATATACTCTAGTGGAGTTCACCTTTTGTATCGGCAATGCCTCATTTGAAAATATGTGTTTTCTGTTTTTGGAACACATTTGTCTTACAAAAAGTTCACAACTATTAATGATATAGTGAACCAGTTTCACTATTCCTATAGCTTTGCTTCCTCTTTCAGGTTGAATATATTCTTAGAAAAATATTTTAGAACAGAAATATTGCTATTGTAAAAGCCTACAATTGTGTAGGGGCTTATAGGCCAATTTTGTAAGTGTTTATGAATTTGATGTTGAAGGAGGGTAGTATGGCTGTAGATGTATACCAGATGTGTGCATAATTACAAGCTGATGTTTTTTCACCAGGTATTTGGGGTAGGTAATGCAAATGTTAAATAAGACATATGGCTTTTAGTTTTTGTTCGAGGCCTGAATTGATTTAAATGTGAATCTATATCTGTTTGGTATCTTCTCTGCTTCTATATTGAGGGTAGGTCCTCAACCTTTTGTTCCGCAAATCTATCACACTATCCCTTCACAGTGTGTTAAACTATGATTATTAAGGTGGCCGTGAGTGTTAAGGCGTGAGCACTTAACATTCCGCGCCAAAGGTCGTGGGTCTGATTCCCACCATGGGGTGGTAGCTTTTCTTTAGAAAAAATAAATCAGCCCTATCCTGGCTAGAAGAGGGTGGTAACCTATAGAGAACCTGTCCCACAATTCTCAGTTAATAATAATGGCCGTTTTAAATTTAAATTATGACTAGTTTAACACTTTTAGATGGACTTGTAGACAGAAAATCAGCTATTCCATTTCCAATTACGCTCTTGTTTGGCTTTACTCTATTAAGATAAATATATACATTTTTGCTATGTGCCTAAGGTTGCGAGTTTAATTCTGACTAGGGGTAGTTGCTTTTCTTTGGAAACATAGAAAAAACATTAGTCCATTACAGGATAGAAAATTGTGGCACCCAGCAGACAACCCTTCCCAAAAATCTGTGTAATGTATAAGTGGCCACTATCTAATCAAAATAATAAATAATTACATTTTTGTATTTTTAATGGCTTCTGTTAGAAAGTCATGATTTTTGTAGTTTGTGTAAGTGTACTTGGAAATGTAGTTCTATGAAATACATTCGAATGTGAATTAGCTAATGCAGTGCAAAATGCTTATGTGGTAAATCTAAGCCTCAATTAGCGTTTATTGAAACTCTGATTACATGAAATTGGTATTGGAAAAGTACTTCAGAGATCAGTATACTTGGTGCATTTTAGAATTATTTAAAGCTGAGAATTTGTCAGTTAGGATAAACAAATTTACCAACTATGAAAAAGTAAAAATAATGCAATACCGAGCTGTCAAGGCCAAGCGTTAGGAGCATCATAAAGAAGATGAGCGCCCAGAAGATCGACCCTGGCATGGTTGCTATGGCAGCAGGATAAACGATGAACACCAGACCAGGACCCTCTGTAGCAACATCCGCAATGTTACGTCCAGTCACATGTGCCATGTATCCAAGCACAGAGAAGATCACGAAGCCGGCAACAAAGCTTGTACAGGAGTTTATTACTGAAGTTACTAGCGCATCTCTGTAATGTTAAAAAGGGGAAACAAATTGAAATAAAAAACAAATATACAGAATTTAAATTTTAATCAGTTTTGGTAAATTTATGACCTTTGCATATACAAATATGAGGGTAATTGTAATTCTAATCTGGAACTTTAGAAAAAAAAAAAGTGTACATCTTCATATATATATTTAATTAGAGACTGTTATTTTTTTTTTAAACTTTGCCTCTACACGTAAAATTGGTTTTTATCATTTGCCAATCTGATTGAAGGTTCTTAGCCATGATAATTCAATTAATGCAGTAAAATTAATAAAATTGCAAATTTGACCTAAATATGATTAATAAACTAAGTTAATCAAAACCTTTTATATTGTCATAAGGGCATATCAAATTATTATAAGCTCATCATTAGAATGCGCTTATGAAATACAGTAGGCAAAAAAAAGTATTTGCACACCAATATTTTTTTGGTTTTTCGGGAAAATATGGGTACATTTTATTTTTTTTTTATGTACACCTTCAAAATGGAACATAAAATAAATTCAATAACATACAATTTAAAAAAAATATATATATAGCACATCGCTATACTTATTTTTTACAATTTGTACTGCAAAAAAAGTATTTGCACACATCTCTAAGATGTGTTATGGGATTTTAAATTCAGCCTTTGATCGGAGTTCTAGGTCTTATTGCTAATCCCCTCTTTACTTTAGAAGTTCCTTTAGTTTAGCCAGTGATTTAGACTTGTCCTCATATAATGGCTCCTAAGAAAATTGAGTTATCAATGGAAGTTAGGGAACGAGTAGTGTCACTTCACGAATGCGGAAAAAGTTATCGGGAAATTGGGAGGCAGTTGAATTTAGTGTTTTCCACACTCCGGTATATTGTGAAAAATTTATGAACTTGGAACAACTCAAAATAGGGCCCGATCAGGTCGTCCACGAGTTCTCACAGTAAGAGAGAGACGAAAAATTGTAAAAAATGCCCTAAAAAATCCTACAGTGAGTGCCCAAAATTTGGCGAATGACATTGCGTCATGTTCAGGGAAACAGGTCACAGCACAGACAGTACGGAATGTTCACCACGATGCTGCCCTACGAGCTAGGTGACCTTTAAAGAAGCCATTGATCAGTGAAATTAACCGAAAGAAAAGACTAGAATTCGCACAACAATACAAAGACAAACCACTAGACTTTTGGAAGCAGGTTATTTTCCTCTGATGAGAGTAAGTTTGATGTTTTCAAACCAGCAAGTGTAACCACTATATGGCAAAGGAAAAATACAGATTTTAAAAAACAAAATATTTTAAGTACGGTTAAGCATGGTGGAGGTAATATAATGGTTTGGGGCTGTACGGCTTACAATGGGCCTTGTAATTTGCATGTGATTGAAGGTACGATGACAGCCCGGTCCTATGTGGATGTGTTAAGGGGTAACCTGGGTGCGAGTGCTGCAAAATTAGGGTTTCAAGATACCTTTTACTTCCAGCAAGATAATGACCCCAAACACACAGCTAATATTACAAAAGAATGGCTCCTCTACAATGCCTTTAGACGGCTGATCATACCACCACAGTCACCGGACCTCAACCCTATAGAGAACCTGTGGCATATTTTGGACAGAAAAGTTTGTCAGACATCAATAAAAGGCAAGGAACACTTGAGGCAGGTAATTTTAGAGTCCTGGAATAATTTATCAGTGGATTTCACACAAAGACTTGTAGAATCTATGCCTAGACGTTTGGAAGCTCTTATATGTGCCAATGGTATGCACACAAAATATTAAAACAAAAAAATGAAATAAATATGTACATATATATCATAAGAATCTAAGTGCGCAAATACTTTTTTTGCAGTAAAAAATGATAAAATTTATTATAAAAATTTCCCATGTACTTTTTTGAAATAAATGTTTGTGCTGTTCTATGTTTTTTAGTGTTATCTTTTGTAATTTACATTAAAAAAATTAAAATGTACCCATACTTTACAGTAAAACAAAAAAACGTCGGTGTGTAAATACTTTTTTTGCCTACTGTATGATGGAGTCTATTCATGATTGAGGTTAATTTTTTCAAAAAAATAATTAAAGAAAAATAATTTTGTAGAGTGTTATCAAAGCAAAATCATTCATTTTTATAAAATGTACTTGACAATAATTTTATTTAAAAATTAGATAAAATTTCTAAAGAGTAAAGAATATTTAACTTAAGTTCATTGAATACTAATAGAAAAATTAATAGAGTAAAATAAGATTAATAATATGAAGATAGATTTAGTTGTATATCAGGTAAGAAGAAATATCTGATTTCAAAATAATGATTTTTGCATCTCATTGGCATTGTTCATTTGTTCCATGAAAATGATCTTGAGACTAAATAAATATGGGGAAGACTTCTTCAGCTGCTCGACCAATTTGGCCTTTGTATTATCCAATGCCTCACACTTTTTAATTATAATTTTTAAGGTAACTATATTTCTGGCATATGTTACTATATTTCAGTGAGGGATAACCTTGACAATAGCAGTGTGGTCTAATACCAGGAAAATACTTTATTTTGACATTCTATGCAAAATTTCTGACACTAGAAGTGCTTTAAATGAAACAAAGTGCAAAATAATATTTGATAAACAGTTGGAACTTTAATATTAACTAAGCCCTAAGGTACATGGGCGTACTATATAGAAAATAATTTCGGGAGGGGCTGGAAGAATTTCGGGGGGGGGGGAGGGGCTCTGAGAACTTTGGGGGGGGGGGGGGGTATGGAATACTAATAATCTAGAACTTGGAATAGTTAGCCAATTAAAATTCGCTATTACACCCAATAAAAACTATTTTTTTCTGAACTAAGGGATCTTATTTAATTTATTTTTGGGTTCTTATGATTCATTTTCACCGATTTCGGGGGGGGGGCCTTATATACGCCCATGCTAAGGTAAAACAAGTCATTGATTTTCACGGTTTGAAATTGGATCAATATATCATCCTGTATGGGAAGTCCTTTTTTTGTTAGGGGTGATTGCTTCCAGAAGGATATCTTCATGGAAATACAATCAATACACAACAATAATATTAGTTTCTTCTGAATAATACAACCAAAAAAGAAAAAAAAAGTTGTTTAACAATGAATTAGCTTACTGGTAGACATTGTTGTGGTATTCGTTATAGGAAGCATAGGCCAGAAGAACACCAAAGCCGGGCCCAAGTGAGAAGAACACTTGTGTCGCTGCATCAACCCAAACCTGTAAAATTTACAATTTTATAGCAACAAAACCAGTACAGGGCCTTTCCAGTCATGGCTGGAAATAAGCCATAATATAAATTTGTATATATGAAATATAACATCCTTGATCTATATTATCAACGAGTTCGCTTGACTAGAGTTTCGATATAACCTGTAGCAAGCGGAAACGCATAGTAATTGTGCCATTAACTTAAGTACTGCGCGTTTTCGCTCGCTCAAGGCTATATTGAAACTCTAGTCAACCCAAATTGTTGATAATCCCGTCGCCATATTGGCAAAGCCTCAATTGACGCTTTGATCCAAATCTCTGACCCGGTGATGATCCATATCTCTGAGAGCCGGTTCTTTAACCTGAAGCTAATACGTAAGCACCTAAAATACAATAAATATTGCATATTCCAGTAGGTTATTATTTTTTTAAAAGCATTATATTGAGAACACATTAAAACGACACAGTTCACTGTGAGGGCATGTAGGTTGTTGTACAGGTTTTATCGTAAAGAAATGACTGTAACTTTTATAATTCAGTCAACTATATTGAAGTAAGACTTACATAGTTGACTATAAATTATTCAATTACTATATTCATTGAGTAATATAGACAATAATTGAAATTGTGGTTAATTGTTGTTGCTGTTAACCACCTTCGGAAGCTATAACACTATTCCATCGCTGATTTGGAGCAATTACTATCAATTCGATACGAGGAGGCCATCAAACACTACAGCCAATCCACAGAATATTTCCAACTTTAAAAGGCCTAAGCTAGAGAATCCATTATCCTTCAGAGTTATTCCCTTTTGTATCGGAGATTTCAGTCCTTTGATTTCGGTCTCCTTTTGTGTCAGGCTCTGTATTCTAATACTTTGTCAACCCTTTTCTCAGAAACGAAAGCAGTGTTTATCAGAAAAATAAAATCTTTTTTTTTTTAGAAACTGCTATTTCAGCATGTTTACATAACATTCACATCTCGTTAACAAAATAATTCCAACGAAAGTAATCAAAAAGTCCATAATCATCAGGGGCGTATATAGTAAATAATTTCCGGGGGGAGGGGGTGCTGGAAGCAACGGGAGGTTCGGGGAAATGCAATACTAACAACCTAGAACTTGGAATAGTTAGCCAACTGAAACACCTATTACACCAAAAAAAAAAAGAAAAAATATATTTGTTTTTAACTAAGTGATCTCTGAGCCCTACAAAATATTGAATACCCCTTTTTGTACTATATTTCTCCTCACACTAAAACTTTGTGTGCAAACTTTTTGTCAGTGCGAGGGTCCCTTAAGAATAAAAACGTTTTAAACCTCCTAGTGGTAAGGTTATAACAGAGAGAATTTTTACCAATTTCTTGCACGGGGAATATAGGGCTCGCCCTTTTCCCTCCAACTGAACCATCTATTTGAACAGGCTATAGCTTAAATTTTTCTTAACCTTAGCTTTGGCTAAGTATTGATAATTATTAAACACTATCTCCATTGTCAGACCTCTCAAGGCCTTCCCTGGCCCTAAACGAGACATAATCAGTTTTTATTGAGTTTAAAGTAGCGTCCTGAATATATATTTTCACAAACAGCTTATTGATATTTTCCTAGCCGAATCCCAACTATTCCCTGACTGCTTATCACCTCGACGTCTACGTCTCTAAACCTCATTATGTGAGTGTTTAAGCTCACGGATACTTACGACACTACATCCTTTTTGTACCCTAGGCGAGAGCAACTCATAACTACACATTTATAGAAACCCTAAAGTTACTCCCCACTCTGTATATTAATTACTTTGTCAACTGATTGAACCCTCGCCATAGCAAATTCTCTAGCAACCAAGCTCTTCTAGTCTATTGCCACTACTTACTGTTTACTTATTTGTACAAAAGCTTCATAATTTAAATAGTTCATACAAAATGGAGTCACCCTACCTCGGCTTTAGTGATTGACGTGAAATTGGGGCTGAGATAGTATCTGATACCGTCGGCAGATCCTGGGAGGGTGATTCCTCGTACAAGGAGAATAAGAAGAACAGCATAAGGGAAGAGGGCTGTGAACCACACCACCTGCAAAAAGATGTTTTTTACTTTAAAAAAAAAAATGTTAATAAACTGGTTTATAATATTTTCTTATTCCTAATTGTAATGTCGGCACGTATTTGCTTCACCTGGGTAGAGAAGTAGTTCTCATTCAGTGATCTGGATCATTATCACATTCAATATGGGGACGGAAATACCATTTATACTATCAACGTGTTTCGATATAACCTTAGGGAACGCGTAGTACTTATGTCAATGGCATAATTGCTATGCATTTCCGCTCGCTTAAGGTTATATCGAAACTCTAGTCGATCCAACTCGTTGATAATATAGTTCACAGGGTAATATAGATCAATTAGTATTATAAAATTGTGACCCTTTTTTCCTTCAATATATTATTTGAATAGGCGGAAGGCCATGTACATATAAAACTCACCAACTTCACTTTATATGCCTTATTTTATTTTATGCTCTACTTGTTTCGCGTCTCTTGACGCCTCTTCAGGAGCAACTTAATCTATTTACATAAATTAAGCATTAGCTACGGAAGACCTTCCACAGGTAGGGCCACGTCCATACTAATACAATGACGTTAAAAGGCTGTTATCCATCAGCTGATTCAGATCGATCCTGGCTTGTATCGATTCCAGAGAAAGCTTTTGTCATACATCGTAAAGTTAAAATAAAATAAAATAAAACGAATGATATCAATATTCCTAATTACCGTCGGGTATATTAAAAAATATATTGTTTAAATATTTGATCTCCGTTTTTTTATTTACAGTTTTTTTCCTATTTTTAATTATATGAGTCTTTTCTTTTCTTTTTCTTCTTATGGGGATAATATAGATCACAGGGTACTATAGATCAATGAGGTTCAACTGTCATGAAATTAGGACAAAACACCAGGGACTTAACACCTGCTAGGTATTAGTTGTAACTTAAGAATTTGATACATAACAATAAGATTCGTTTTAATTTAAACATGAAATATTTGTACATTTTTTAATAAACCTCTCAATTCCACCGAAAAATCAGTGATCTATATTATCAACGTGTTGGATTGACTAGAGTTTCGATATAACCTTGAGTGATCGGAAAAAAAATCAGTCCCGTAACAGGCCACCAGGGCCCTGAGGTGCAGATACTATAGAGGTATCTGATTCATGACCATACGGCACACTAGGGAGATAGTGTGGTCAATACTATGCTCCGGCCGCCTGATTTTCCCCTTGCTGCTTCGACTTCTAGAGTCATTAGCACCAAGGTACCCATTAATAAATTAATTAAAGGCTGTGTTGGCCTAGGGACGGTCAGGGAGGCCGAATTCTACCCATGAACGAAGACACTAGAAGAAAAATCTTAAGTGCTTGCTCGGGATTTGAACTCAGGTCCTCCAGCATATGAGTCCAGTGCTCTACCACTGAGCTAACCTCGCCCCCACATAACAATAAGATTCATTTTAATTTAAACATGAAATATTTGTACATTTTTTAATAAACCTCTCAATTCCACCGAAAAACCAGTGATCTATATTATCAACGTGTTGGATTGACTAGAGTTTCGATATAACATTGATAGCAATCATATAACATGAGCATAGCAATTATGCTATTAACATAAGTTGTACGCCTTTCCTCAAAGTTATATCGAAACTCTCTCAAGGTTATAACCCAACTCTTTGATAATATTAATAAATGGTCATTCCGTGTCCATATTGGCACAACTTCAATTGACTTCTGCGCATGCGCTGATGATCCAGATCACTGAACGAGAAGCACTTCTCTAATTTGGTGAAGCTAATTCGTAAGTACCGTAATTTGTTTTCACATTTTTCTCATCCTTTTTTTTTTTGTTTGTATTAAGGACAATATCAACCACAATGGGTCATGGTAACGCTGTGAAAGTAAGACCCAATAGGGTACTTAACGTATTAATGTTATCATT
This sequence comes from Gonocerus acuteangulatus, assembly GCA_946811695.1. NCBI lineage: Eukaryota > Metazoa > Arthropoda > Insecta > Hemiptera > Coreidae > Gonocerus > Gonocerus acuteangulatus. The sequence continues at coordinate 34,197,995 of OX328124.1, forward strand.
TAATAGTTATTGATGTTATTGTTTGTTGAAATATGGACACAATTACAAAAAATAAATTGATATTAGAATAAAAATTAAATAATAATAAAAAAAAACGAAATGTTAAATAATCATTAAAAAATAAAATAAAATAAAATAAAATAAATAAATAAATAAATAAAAGATTTTATATAGAGTGACAGGTTGAAATAAAAATAGCTGTTGAGAATAACATTAATTTCTAGATGCGGTTATATTAGTAGTATCAAAACACAAGAACGCCTATATTATTTCGTTAACTGTATTTTGTTAGAATATTCTGTATTAGCAAAATACAGTTTTATGATAAACTAGCTGTTACCCGGCGTGCCATGCTACACCTACTTCCTGCATATAGAAGAGCCCCAATAAAATTAGAAACCAAAAGAGTATTATTAAAATCTAATAACACAAACCTGTAACTGTTTCGAACCCGTGACCTCCCAACTTTGAGTCCTAGACGACTTTGACCTAACCTATAACACCCCCGTATCAAGACATACATTTATGCCAAGTTTGGTGAAAATCGGTCTAACGGAGTGGATTTTTATAAAAAAAAAAAAAAAAAAAAAAAAAAAAAATCACAGACTGCAGCTGGTAGACATTTTTGACTTGGCCTACGACAATCCCCTGATCATGGCCAACCTGTGTGCCCAGTTTGATCAAAACATATAGAACGGTTTTGTTTTTATAGGGAACAAACATACAGGCAGACAACTGGTAGAGGTTTTTGACCTAGCTTACGGCACTCTCCAGATTAGGATCTACCTGTGTACCGAGTTTAGTCAAAATCGGAAGAACGGCGTGGATTTGTATGAGGTACAAACTTACTGACATACAGCCGGTAGACGTTTTTGACTTAGCCTACGACACTCCTCAGATTAAGATCTACATGTGTACCGAGTTTAGTCGATATCGGACGAACGGTGTGGATTTGTATAAGGGACAAACATAATCGAACGAACGGTGTGGATTTGTATAAGGGACAAACATACAGACAGTTATAAGACGTTTTTGACTTAGCCTACGACACTCCGCAGATTAAGATCTACATGTTTACTGAGTTTAGTCGAAATCGGACGAACGGTGTGGATTTGTATAAGGGACGAACATACAGACAGACAGTTATAAGACGTTTTTGACTTAGCCTAAGACACTCCCCAGATTAAGATCTACATGTGTACCGAGTTTAGTCAAAATCGGACGAACGGTGTGGAGACGGTATCGAGTTTATTCAAAATCGGACGAACGGTGCGGATTTGTATAAGGCACAAACATACAGACAGACAGCTGGTAGATTTTTTTTGACTTAGCCTAGGAGATTTCCCGTATCAAGACCTACCTGTCTGCCAAGTTTGGTCCAAATCGGTCAAACGGTGTGGATTTGTATAAGGAACAAACAAACAGAAAAACAGACAGACACGTGATTTTTATATATATAGATTTTGTCTGTTAAATTTGTAGCCTCTAGGAATTTAAACAGGTTGATGATTTTTTCTGGATAATCCCCTAGAATTTCGTCTAAGGTGTCATCAATTTTGAACCGATTCCTTTCAGATTGGTATGCTAAGCACTCTGTAAGTATGTGCTTCACCGTGAGGAGGACTCCACAGCTTATACAGTTGGGTGGTTCATCTTTAGACATGAGGTAAGAGTGTGTAAGCCTTGTATGCCCTATTCGCAACCTGGCTAACACAATCTCTTTCCTTCTGGTTGGACAAACCGAAGATCTCCAAGTCCTGGGGGTTCCCTTTATTCCCCTTAGTTTGTTATCAGAAGTTTCCCTCCATGTTCTTTCCCACTGAAGCCAGATTCCGTCTTTTACTTGAGCTAAAACATCGGACCGTGGAATGAATGGATAATGTACTCCTTCCTTTACACCACTCTTAGCTAATTCGTCGACTCCAGGCAACCTTGGCTCGGAATCCAAGAGAAGCTAGTTAGGCATTTATTTTGCTGGAGATTATATACGGCGGTGAAAATATCGGCAATAATAGGATGAGTGGAATAATAGGATGGTGATCGATTAATGAAAATAAAACTGAAAGGGAGTCGGAAAATATGGAAAGGGCGTTTCCCTCGGGAATTACGATGGACAGAGATTTAAGTATAGCAACTAGTTTGGCTGTATAAATTGAGCATGCTGGATCTAAAGTAAACTGACAGGACTGAGAGCCATAAAGATATGCAGCCCCTACTCCATCACTTGTTTTGGATGCGTCTGTATATACATGGCTATCTGCTGGGAGAGTGTTACACGTCCGTGTGAATTCGGTTCTGAAGAGTATTGGGGTTGTGTGTTTTTTAATGAATTTGGAAAGGGATAAGTTGATACGGAGTGTGGGAAATTCCCAAGGGGGATTCACTGAGTAAGATTCTTTCATTAAGTTTATCGTTTCTATCTTGAGATTTTCTTTTATGAGCAGGGATCTTATTAAAAAATATTTTCTTTTACTTCTGTGGTGCAATGGATTTAAGAAATTATTGAATTGTTGATTTAAGGGGTGGAATGAGAAAGCCAAGATAGAAATGTAATATTTTAGAGTTAGCTGATCTCGCCGAAAATTTAGAGGTGGCTCTCCGGAGTCTGCACATAAGCTTAGTACTGGGCTAGAACGAAAGGCACCAGTAGCAATTCTGATTCCGCCATGATGTACTGAATCCAACATTCGTAAAGAGCTAGGTGACGCAGATCCTTCTCATCCTTCAAAGATGCAGGACATTATTGTAGGCTCAACAGTGATTTGTGTAATGCTCTGTGGATGAATGTATCCATGCTCTGTGTATGTGTGCCAGTGTTGGGCATAAATCATTCAGAATAAAGATTAATGAATAATGAATAACTCTGTTATTTCATTCTGAATAATGAATAATCTTTCATTCATTATTCAGACAATTCAATGAATAGCGTAACTTTTTATTTTTATTCATTATTGAATAATTATGATTTCTTGAATGAAAATTTTTATTGAATAAAAATGATTTATTGAATGAAAAGTTTTATTCAATAAATATTATTTATTTGAATGAAACAACTTTTTAAATGAAATTGATTTATTTGACTGAAATTTTTCGTTAAATTCACGTGATTTATTTTAACAATCTTGTCTAATAAAAATGACTACGTTCATTAAACTTTTTCTTACTTTTAATGAAAATTATTTATTTAAGTGATACTATTTACTGAACTTAAAGAATCTGAGTTTCTTGCTTCATGAACCACATTATTTTAAATGTATAAAAATAATGAATGAAAAATGAAAAATAATTAATTATTCATTAAATTAAAAAAAAAAATCAGTCAATGAATAACTAAATAAATGAATAAATTCTTATTCAATCTTTCAGATGATCTAGGAATAACCTAAACTTCATTTTACTCGAATTCATGAGCAATTAAGTTTCTCAGGAGTGAAAATAATTTTGTTAATTCTCGTAGTCCGTTGGTTCCAGTTACAATACCTTTCCTGAAGTGGAAATTCCTTTCCAGAGGCTGAAGTAGCAAATCACGTAAACTACAAAAAGACAAAGGGCCATGTCCCATTTGATAGCTCCCAGGTCGTGGAGGCCTTCGCTCCGGTGAAGTTCCAAAATAGCTCTCCTGAAAAAAAAAATTTAATGGATGAGTGGAAAATGAATTTTATTCTGAGACTATTTGCTCTTAAAATAACTATGAGATTACATCACATTTAATCAGTTGATTGAGTTCATTTCCAATAATAAATATTTACACAATATAAAATGTTAAAAAAAAAAACAATGCTACACACTCAAATGCAACATGTTTAGGTGTCCTTATCTTTCCACCATGTGCAGACTGGTGATAACCTCATCTTCATAATATACGCTTCTTCAGAGTACAGTGGCCCAGACAGTTGCTACTATCTCCCAAAATTATTTTTTTTCGAATTTCTTGCACTCATACTATAAAATATTTCTAAAGTGTTTTTACTAGGTTTCCATTTAGAATAATATTTCTGAAGTAATAAATAACTGAAGGAGCTATTTATATGTCTCATGTCCCTTTCTCATTAACATAATGTAATTAAATAATTTAACCTCAAAAGAAACTATTCACGGACGAGGGCAAAAAGTACACATTTTAAAAATAGATGCATGCATTTTTTTTCTAATTTTAAGTAATAGATATCATTTGACATAAGAAATTAAAGCGTACGTCTTTACTTGACTCCAATGAGAAGAAATCGCCAAAAATATAACCAAAATCTCAAAATAGATATGTCATTTCAGGACCTTGGAAGAGAAAGGGCGAATCACGAAATCCGGATGTTGGGAAATCGAAGTCAAAGTTCTAGAAGTGCTTCAGGATAGCAAAGGCGAATGTTTACTCTATGGAACGCTGATTCATAAACCTGATTGAAAAGTGTGCAATTGAAATTCAATGTTTTAATTATAATTTATACGAGTGATTTATGGGTAACAAAATGTTAGGAGGGAGTTTCAGACCCGTGATTCGCCCTTGAAATTGGAGATCGAATTTTTCATGATGATGGTGCTATTTAATTTAACTTGAAACTGAGAGAGAACTATTGGCCAGCCAGAGAAATAAGGCGAAGTTGCCTACATTTTTCTGGCTATGAAAAAAAGTAAATTTTTCAGATTCGCCCTTTCTCTTCCAAGGTCCTGATTTTTGATCTACTTTACTTACGTAAAATATTCAAATGAAGCTGAAGAAAACTCATCAGGGGGTAGAGCGGTTGTTGATGCATTTTTCAAAGAGGAATTGCTAGCTGTATTGTTAATATCAGCGGACCATATGTTGAGATCTAACTGAAAACATCAACATAGTTTGACTGCAATATAAAACTAATTCATTCAAAAAAATCATTATGATAAGAAATGCAGAAGGCTGTGAGAAAGTACAAAAGCGGATATGAAGTAATCTTTACCGGTCTGCAATTGGGTGTATTCCAGGGGTTGTCGCAGGTGGTCCATGGAAGAAGATCGGTGAATGATGCAAAGAAGAACCGGAGGGCCCAGGCTATGATGACGTTGTAGTAGAAATCTACGTAGAAGGCTATCAGAACCACTGCATACCCGATACCTGCACATTGATCGCGGGCTATTAGTTTACAGCGGTATGCTAATAATTATACAATATTCCTGGAAATGCAAATCAATGAACATTCCAAATCAGTATCTCTGTTAGTATCACAACAGGGATTTACCACAATTGGCAAGGTGGAGGATATTAAATTTAATTTTTATGTTAAAAAGCTAAACTTTTCCGAAGAAAAACATTTTGGATTGTTCTAATGCCGTTTTGTCACAACGACTTTCGTCAAATGAACTATATCCGTTAATTCTTAAATTTGTCCTAGGATAGCGGTAAATTGCGCTTCTCCTAGCTGAAGAGACCCGTTTAGATGGAAACAGAGTAAACGCTAACTGAACCGCAAGACTGGCGTCTTGCTATCCTTTGTCTACACGTCCGACATTCACGTTTGAGTCACCGACAAAAAATAGTTCGATCCTGGATCATCGTGTGTGTGAAACGCACTGGAAAACTGGGTAAAACTGCTCCATGTAGGAACTCCCATTTTGTCTACACTCGTTTTTGAACTGGAGCTCCTATATGGAGCTGTTTTGTCATCAAACAACCTCAATAAATGCAACCCTTTGGAGCAGTCTAAACGTGGACCATCTAAATTAGCGAATATGCCAGTGTTTTTGATGAGGGGTTCATTTTTAGCATTCGTCTACTTTTTGCCTTTCGTTTTCCTCGTTTGAGAATATCGTCCTCTAAGATAGGAAATCGGATAGTAAATAAAGTCGAATTCGATAAGGATGATAGTAGGTTACCGATTTAAGGAGGCACACCTGCGAATTCCGTTCCTATTCCAGCCGAGGTAATTCCGGCAGACGCTCTCTTCGCCTTCAAATCTTGGGAAGATTTCTTCTAACATTCTTCTAACTTCTAGGTATCAAAAACGACTCACGTATATTATATATATATATATATATATATATAATATATATATATATATATATATATATATATATATATATATATTTATTATATATATATTATATATATATATATAATAAATATTACAAAAGCTATATTCCTTCGGAAAGTGGTCAAAACAGATTCACTTACAGCCCAGTTGCTCTGTGGATCTGTATCATGATTTTTTTTTTCTCTAAAGGGATCATTATTGCAGTCCCGCCGTTTAATCGATCTCATTATATGGGTTCCCCCCTTCTGAAATTGCCATCATTATATCAGAGAATAAAATTTTTTTTTCCTGTACACGGAAAACCTATGTTTGGATCAAGGAAGAACTATTTATATCTCCATATTTATATCTATAATTATAATATAAAATAATGGGCGTTAAAATTTAAATAAATATCTATCTTTATATATATATATATATATATATATATATATATATATATATATATATATATATATATTGTACGCGCTGGGGATTGAAAATTAATCCTCGGCACGTGGTTTGAGGGATGGGTTCAGAGTATGAGAAAAAAAAACATTTAAACTTACCATTACGTTGCCAGCTGCTGAAGAAACAGGGCCCTGTTCGCAGCTCCTGGAAAGTAAAGAGAGAAGAGAGGCCGGAACGTAATGGGAATTGAGGGGGCAGTCCCGAGCTATAAGAATGAGATGTGATCTACTCTAGATCTGGAAACGAACTGCGCTGGTATATTAGGGAGGTGGGGGTACGACATACTTTGTACCCTAAGTCTTAAAGCCCGCGCCCCAACATACCGCCCACCAAGAAACGATAGTTTCTTAAAAAGAGAAATAAGAAATCTAGAGAAAGAAGGAAATAACTTATAATAATAAATATGTGGTTATCTTCCAAAGGTTCATCACGAAAAGGTATGAGAGAGAGAAGTAGGAATAAAGGAAACGCAACTTCTTCACTTCCAAGGGGGCTGTCATGGAAGACTTCTTCGCGGGAAGCCCACGGAGAGGAAGAGGACTAAGGAGGGATGAATCCTTTGGCAAATTATAATAAAGCCTCGCTTGGCGATAAGAAAGAGAGACAACAAAACACTTGTGAAATAATAGAAAAATAAATGAATGCATCTTGCGAGATAAAGAGGAAAAAAAAACAAAAACAAACGACTAATGTGGCAGCAACAGTAGTTTTGTTACTGGCCTGACATAAGTGCCATGGGTTGTGCGGATTGACACCACACGCACCACGCCGTCACATCCTGGATGTACGGCTTCAACCCGGCCAATAGGCCATGCGAGGGGTGGTAAAGAATTTTCCTTGAGGAAAACGACGTCGCCTACGGCAAGGTTTTCGGAGCACTTCGTCCACTTCTGTTTTTGCATGAGTGTGTTTAAATACTCAGAAGTCCAGCGTCTCCAATAGGACGCATATAACGACTTGACCCTTGTCCAACATGATGCATATGAGTTACTTTCTTCTAGAGGTTCTGGAACGGCTAGCAGAGGGCCGCCCACCAAGAAATGACCAGGGGTTAGAAGATCAGGATCATCAAGAGGATGAGGGCAAGAGAGATAGAGTGGACGACTATTTAAGACGGCTTCAATGCGCGCAACTAGAGTAGTGAGTTCCTCGTAACTTAGAGCAGGATTCCGGCCAAGCATTCGTACCAAAAGGAGTTTGGCAGATTTTATGCCAGCTTCATGAAGGCCACCAAAATGAGGTGCATAAGGAGGATTAAAATGCCATCTTATGCTGCGGGATGCGAGAAATGCGCTAATTTCAGGAGAGGAGGCCTTCATCTGATCATAAACCTCTTTTAGGTGTCGAGAAAAACCAACAAAGTTACGTCCACAGTCTGAATAAATGTCGTGGGGGAGACCTCGTCTCGCAACAAATCTGTCTAGAGTAGCGATAAATGCTTGGGTTGACAGAGAGGAAACAACTTCCAGATGGACAGCCTTAGTACTGAAGCAAACGAAAAGACATAAGTAGCATTTTTTAGCAGCAGCATTTTTCCTGCTGCTTTCCTTAATGAGAAATGGGCCAGCGAAATCCACCCCGGTGCTTGTGAATGGCTTTGAGACATTGACTCTTGGATAAGGCAGATTAGACATAACTGGCTGCGTAACTGAGGCTCTTAACTTGTGGCATGTAAGGCACTTGTGGATGCGCTTGCGCACTAGATCGCGAAGAGAAATTATCCAATAATATCGCTGGATCAAACTTTGAGTAGTCCTAGGTCCTGAGTGCAAGGAAACTAAATGATAATAGTCGCAGAGGAGTTCAGATATTCTTGATTTTTTAGGCAAAAGAATAGGATGCTTAGCGGACTCACTTAAGTTTGAGTACCTCAAGCGGCCACCAACTCTTATAAGTCCCTTTTTATTGAGATATGGGGACAGGGATGCTATATTGGAAGGAACAGTTGAATTAGAAACAAATAAAAATGGGAAACTATCTTTCTGCACCAACGATATTATCAGGTCTTCTGCTAACGTTAACTCTTGGACAGAAAGAGCGCCCTTATGACGCGTGTTACTTGATCTAATGTTGTGAACAAATCTCAAAACATATGCTAGAACATATTTCAAACGAAGCCAAGAAGAAAACTTATTTATGAACTCGATTAAGTAAGGTGATGGAACAGAGGCGGATGATAATACTTTAAGCGGTTTCAGCTCTGGTATTTCTTCCTCAGGACTGACGACCCGCTTGGACGGCCATTTGCTCGGATTTTTTCTCAAAAAAGAGGGACCTCTCCACCACAAAGAGTTTTCTGAAAAATGCTCCGGAGAGCAGTCTCGAGTGGCTATATCGGCGGGGTTCTGGTCAGTCGAAACGTGCGACCAATTTGCTGGTGGGAAACTCGCTATTTTTGTAGAAGAACTAAATTCGTTAAGCACACAATGATGAGGTAATATGTAACTAGAAGAGGAATTGGCTATTTCCATGTGACCCAATTCTAAATATTCGTTTAGAAATTTATTATAGTCAAACATAATCTCAGGAGTTCGAGAAAGGCGCCTTTCTAAATTTAAAAAATATTTTAGCGCTTGGTTGCGATTATCGCTCAAAATTGGAGCATTAGGTTTGAAAGGCAATGACACCACATAGCGACCAGAAGTGTCTCTGGAATGAGTGGTCACAAAATGATTTTCAACGAATTCATCTTCAGGGTTTATAGGAATGGATGCACTCACTTCTTCAGTTTCCCAGAATTTGGAAACTAAAGAATCCAAAGAAGGAGTTATAGCCATCAAGGAACATATAGCAGAATCTTTATTTGGGTTTTTATTTTTTGGATTGATAACATTACCACCGATAACCCAGCCAAAAACAGTGTTTATTGCGGAGGGGTTACCCTTAATTATTGTAATAGGTTCGTTTTCTAGAATGAATGGATATAAATCATTTCCAATTATGAATTCTACTGGAGAACTTTCAAAAAATTTATCATCGGCTAATTTTAAATTTTTAAATCTGTTTATTACCTCTACAGGTAGACTTTGTTGCGGTAGGTCGTTAGAAATGGTTGATAAGATAACAGATTGTGTTTTAAATTCTCCTTTAGAGTTGTCACGGGGAGACAAGATACAATCTACCGCTCCATATGTGGGTGTAGCAACATTGGATATCCCAGAAAGCGAGATAGAATTTTTCAATTTTTTGAATCCTAGACGCTTGACAGCTCCGAGAGATATAGCTGAAATTTGAGATCCAGAATCTAATATTCCTCGAATCGGTTGTTGACGGCCACTTGAATCTCTTATAAACATTTTCACAGTTCCAAGAAGTACCGTTATGGAATTAGCAGAATGACAAGATAAAGTAACGGAATTATTTCTAGGCTCTTCATTAGTGATAAAAGTGGGAGTTATCGCATCGTTGGAATTAGGATCACAAGAATTTAAATTATCATTCGGATTATTATTACAAGTTGGATAAGAATTAGAAGGGTGTAATAAGGTGTGATGGGATCTACTACACGATCTACAAACATTTTTCGATTTGCATTGATTTTTCATATGTGCACCAAGACAGTTAAAACATCGTTTTAAGCGTTTTAAAATTTCATATTTTTTATTGAGTTGACAATTAATTAACTGAGGACACGATGTTATCTTATGAGAATGTTTACAAATGGGACAGCCGGGATCTTCTCGTTCTATTTTATTCGAATTAGTTAGGAAAGTATTAACTTGTTTACTCTGAAAAATTCTACCTTTTATTCCGAGATCTTGCATTATCTCAGATGATCTAGCACGTTCTATTACAAAATCAAGTAAATTTTTAAAAGTTGGAACATTTACTGATTTGAAATGATTTTCGAATGCAATCTGAGTGGAACGATCTAAGTTCCTATAGGCCAAATGAAAAAGAAGAACATCTTCTAAATTTGCTATATCAAGCACTTTCAGTGCATTTACAGAATTGGAATGTACGCTAATGAATTTCTGCAGATAATTATGGTTAGATGTCGTAATGGGAGAAAAGAACAAAATTTGATTTATATAATATGCGGCCAGACGTCTGTTTGACTGGTATCGATCTTTAAGCACCTGCAATGCTAAAGCGTAATTTTCGGTTGTAAGTTGGAAATTTGATATAAGAGATAGAGGCTCTCCTTCGAGTACCGACCTCAAATACTGAAATTTTTGAACTTGCGTTAGGCATTCGTCGGTATCGACTATACTGTTAAAGAGTGATATGAAGGTAGTCCAATCTTCGATTTTCCCCGAAAAACGTGGAATTTCTATCCTAGGGAGAAAGGATTTGGTTTGAAGAATAGGCTTCTCCTGCAAGCACGCGCCTGTCGGAGCTTCGGGATACAGCCTGTCCAGCCTAAGATATGTACTGCGTATGGAATGTATGACGTCATCGAAGGCTACGCGAACATTCTGAACTTCCAATTTCTCAGTTTCTATAGGAACTTCCGCGTTAATTTCCATAATCGTATCCTGTATTCTAGAGAAATTATTTTCCATTTGATCCAATTTGATATACGTAGGGGCGAAATCGCGAAAATTTTCCTTTTCTAAATTTGTAGCCCTTTTTAAGTAATTGGATGCCATTGCGAACATTTCCTCGCGCTTTTCCCTTAAAATAGCTAGTTGTTTAATGGGGTCTCGCTTCGACATCTTGAAGTTGGACGAATAAAAATTTTAATTCTATAAAATGGGGAACTAATATGTATTCCGCGATTCGGATTAGTCGTGGTTAAATCTCCACGGATTACTTACGCAATCCGGCCCGGAGGACCAAAAATGTACGCGCTGGGGATTGAAAATTAATCCTCGGCACGTGGTTTGAGGGATGGGTTCAGAGTATGAGAAAAAAAACATTTAAACTTACCATTACGTTGCCAGCTGCTGAAGAAACAGGGCCCTGTTCGCAGCTCCTGGAAAGTAAAGAGAGAAGAGAGGCCGGAACGTAATGGGAATTGAGGGGGCAGTCCCGAGCTATAAGAATGAGATGTGATCTACTCTAGATCTGGAAACGAACTGCGCTGGTATATTAGGGAGGTGGGGGTACGACATACTTTGTACCCTAAGTCTTAAAGCCCGCGCCCCAACATATATATACATGATATATGATTTATAGATTTATTATAGCACTGATTATGAAAAGCATAATATATTATTAACAGGCTGAATTAGTGCCTTTGGAATTTTTGTGTTGGATCGGTGTTTTGAGCAGACCAATATTTTTTTTTTTTTTTTTTTTTTTTTTTTTTTTTTTTTTTTTTTTTTTTTACGGCGCATCTACAACTTGGCCATTAGCGCCGGGCTATCTACAGGTTGCCACCCTTTTATAATGCCAACAGTACGTGGTCGGTCACCCATTCAGGTACTGGCCACGCCCGACGTTGCTTAACTTCGGTGATCTACGGGAACCGGTGCATTCAACGTGGGTATGGCCGTTGGCAGATCAATAATATTACCAAAATATCACCAAGAGCAACATCCTTCTGCAGCCATTGGTACGGATAGTTTTGGTTGGTCTAATGATTACGTTCATTGTAAAATTAAAAACGCTTAGAACTTTCATTAATCCAAAGGCCTTTGGGAATTTATGTATCCTAGACACAACATTTGTTAAGGAGGCCTTTTTTATATAACCATTGGCTGATTCAGCTCCACCATTTCATGTTTATTTATTTATTATGCATCTTACGGGATGGTATGTATATCAAAAATATGTAGGAAGTTGTTTTAATTCAAAAGAAGTCTCTTATCAGACTATATAGATTGTTGAAATTACTGTCTAAAAATAATTTGTATCCAGATGGAGTTTAATATCGACCTTATATCTTAACTCTCAGGTAGTTTAACATCCTGTGATAAGTTATCTGCCTCCTTACCTCACCTGATAACATCGCAGTAGCTAGGTAGCTTTCATAGACAACCTATACAATTTCCTAAGATGAAAGTCGTAATAGTTATTTACGTGCAGAATATGTCTCTTAACACGATAACGGCCATTTTTATTTTCTTTCTCACGGAATTCTCATAACCAACGATTGAACGAGTACGTTAACCAGCAAAACGATGCATCCTTGGGAACCTGAAGTGGGTCAGTCCAGAAAAATCCACAAATAAGAGTAGATTTTCTTGAGAGGAGATTGTTAACCGTTGGGTTTGCCAAGGTGGATATCGTCCCTGCCATGTCAAATTAACGAATATGCAAATCGGAGCAAAATGGGAACTAACATATTCTATCCATTGACGAAGTAATACATAGAAAAATGGTCTTATTCGATACTTTATTTAAGGCATTAAAGGCACAATCCAAGAGCAAAGTCCCGAATCTAAAAACGTGGTTTTCCATATTCGATAGTTTGGCATGGCAGGGACGATATATTCATGGTTCGCTCGTGGTATTTTAATAAAACTACATTTTCCATAAGAAAATGCGTTTTATTTTTGCCTACGCAGAAACAAAAATAATAAAAAACAAAAACATTTCTAATACACGATTTCAGCGTTGCCAACTAAATAAAATGAGAACCTAATCCATCCGAAACTTAACAATACATAAATAAATTAATAAAAAAAAAAAACATTGTCTATCGGACCAAATTGTAAATTTAAGACATTCTCAAATCTATGTAATTACATAAAAATAAGAAATATTTAATTAAGCCACTGTGTAATACACAAGATGCCATATACCGTCAGTGATTTAATTTTGAGACTGGTCAAAAACCTCCACTCAATACAAAGTCATCGAGGTCACCACCTCACCTTCAATGTCCTGTTTATAAACCATCACAATCAATCAATTAAAATATAAAATACAACTAACTTAGATCGGTCAACTACAATAATAGTCAAGAAATTAAAAAACGACAAATACAATAGAACAATAATATACACTTAAAAGGTACGCTAAAATTAAAACAAATATAATTTGACCATAATAAGCAAAACATTAAAATATAAGACCAAAAATAAACGCAACGCAAAGAAAAAAATTAATTTCGTTTATGCTGCTCAAATTCAGGAACATAAATATGCTTTTGGTCACCCGACAAACCTACTTAATGTACTGTATAGACATGCGCGCCGAGGCTGAATTTTCCGGCGGCGGCGCGCGCGGCGTGGGCTATTTTTTTAACCCCCAAGGAAGAAGTTACAATTTAAATATATATATATATATATATATATATATATATATATATATATATATATATATATATATACAGGCTTGCCATATTTTTGGTGAGTGAAACCGGGACACATTAATATGAGAAGGGCATACCGGGGGGGGGGATAAAAATGGTAAAAATTAGAAGAAAAATGGTGAGTTTTAATCCTTTTTATTAAGCGCGGCGAGTAACAGGAGTGGGGGATCTGGAATTGTTGGTCTCCTCACTTTGTTAAAATAAAAAAGGAAATTTTGCTACTTATTTTTGCTAGTTGTTGCGTTTGCTCTCTGATTACAGTTACAATCGTTCTCATTTCTTTGGCACTGCATTCATTGTAGAAAAGTAAACAATTCATAAATGATTCTTAAAAACTAAATCCATTACTTTATACATCTTACAGCCGTTTCCGGGACATTGATAAACCCGGGTGGACCAGAGACAAGAGACAAATACCGGGACGTATGGCAAGCATATATATATGTCTGTTTGCTACAAAATATCTCTACAAAAATGGTTCTAAAGACATTTTCGATGGGGTGATGTCAATCGGAGAAATAAGGGCTTAAAACTTCGAAAGCGTTTGTATTGTTCTTTTGTAGGGGGGGGGGGTCGGTTTGTTTATCTCACTTTTTAATTGATTGTTTTAAATTTAAATTATCAGTAAAATTAGTCTTTTCGTAAAAGGAAGTAAGAAAATGAGAAACTTAGTGTTTTCGCAGGGTGATCGTTGTTGCGCCGTAAACATCCTTCTGTTTGAGATTTTATTTTATATTCTTAACGGTACATCAAAAGCTACCAATAACTGTATGTATCCTTAACTTATGGAACTAGAGATATGAGCGGAACTGCGCTAAGATGACGCAGTTCGCGCTCCTGATGTCTTAAAAATGGTCCGATTTTGATGAAATTTTGTAAAAAAATATTTTTCTTAATTTGAAAGGTCGAATTCATAAACCAGCAGAATCGGTTAACCGGAAGATGGTTTTTGGAGCGAAATTCGCGCGAAAAAAATCGTAACGTTCACGTTTTCGAGTTCATATTCTTGCAGGTACTCGTTTTATAGATTTCTTAACGTAGAACAACGAATAAAACCATTTTAAAGCGATATCTGTACCCGTTTTGAGAAACATTAAAACACCTCGTTTTCCAAAGTAATTTTCAGTTTGGGTACTCATAAACGATTAATTTAGTTAAAACTTGGTCCAGACGTTTGATATTCATCTAAACATTTTGGTTCCGTTTGGAGTTAAGGAAGTACAAGAAATAAAATATTTCATTAACAGACTTGAAAGGTTTTGGGATTTTCGTATATCTTACATATCTCGAAAACGGGGGGAAATCGTGGTAAGTGGAAGGTGGAAATTCGAAAGCTCACTAAATTCCTTACAAAAAAGGTTCAGATGTAATTTTTGATGGGGCGATGTCAATCCGAGAAATAGATGCTTCAAACTTCAAAATTGTTAGTTTTGTTTTTTTCAACAGGGTTTTGTCACTTACCAAACGTTTTAATTGGTTATTGTTTTTTCAATCGCATTTAATAGTAAAATTAATATTTTAATAAAATAAGGTATGAAAATGAGAAACGTATTGGTAATATTGTTTCCCTTGGCAAACCTTGAGAAGGTAGGGGGAGTCATTTATGCTTAGAATACTATCAGTTTCCTGTTGTGGCGCCTTAAATCTTCTTTCTCTTTGAGATTCATTTTAAATGTTTCACGAAAGATCAAAACCTACTAACAACTGCTTTTACTACTTAGCTAATGACACTAGGGATATTGATGGAACCGCGCTAAGATGACGCAGTTCCTGCGAGTCAGACTTTTGTTTATCTCTTCAATTGCGAGGTTTTCTCCCACAAAAGCTGGATTTATTTTTTTAGTTAAATGCCATTTTTATATACCTAAAATTATTTTATTTTATTTTTTCCAATCAAATAGCACAACACACAAGCGTTTATTCGAAGAGAAGGTAAGCCAAAAATGGCGGCAGGTCACCACGCAGTACACTCACCTTTCGTCTAGTATTGCCAACGAAATCGGCGCGCCGACTGACTAGGCTCGGCGGCGGCGCGCCACTCAAAACCCGGCGTGGCGTAGCGGCGCCGGCGCGGCGCGCATGTCTAGTACTGTATAACACAGAGTATTCTTTTTCATACATGGCCAGCGTGCGTGAGCGAACGCCAGCGGAGACTTTTTTGTACAGTTTTTTTTTCAGTTCAGTCATCGCTAAAGGATATTTATGCTAAAACGTTCATAAAAATCGAAAGGAGACGGAGTTCTATTACAAGCACACAGAAAGAAGAATTTTATATATAAAGATTGTTTTGATTAAGTAGGTGAGGAATGTGCTTGGTGTACGCAACTCGTTTGCGGTGACGGACGTTTTCACAATTATAACTATGCAAAGAAGGCATCCAGGAAGTCTGTGAAGACAGTATCGCTTGAACTTCATACAGAGATAGAGAAATCAAGAAGCCATTCCTTTCAGAGCTGAGAAGGAAGATAATTCGAGGAATAAGTCAAGGATCTGCTATTCTTATGGAATGCGGCTTAGGGTTGAATAAGAGCTAAGCCTGGTGAATAAATGAATTACCCTCCTATTGTTTATTTATTCCGGGAGGACTAGCTTGCACACGGATGATGGCGGATAAGGGTGTGATATATACTAGGCTTATGGGATTTGGTTTTGCCACTCCCTCTCATCTATAAGTAATGTTAGCTCTCTTCTTATCCCTCCGTATAGGCCACAACTACCCTCCGAACCCACCATAAACTAATACAACAAGTAGTTCTAATAGAAAATATAGGTTAAAGGGGCTGCGAGCATAAAATTATTGGACTTTTTTTGTTATCTAATGAAAATGTGTTAACTGTGTATGTCCAATCCGCAGTCATGTAATTACAACTTCATCGCGTCTTGTCAATTGCGCACTAGTTTGCCATGTATTTATAATACAGGTTTTAAAATAGATAATTCATTTACGCTATGTTAACATTTTTCCAATTTACATTTAAACCTAAATAAAATATATACTATATATGTATATAAAACAAGATGAATTTGCCAATGGTTAAAAAAAAATATACAAATGCAAAACACAATCCATTTACATTTGAAACACAAAATATAAATTAAAAATAATTTTTAAATTAGTTAGCGTAATAAAATCAGATTCGTAGGCTATTAAAATAGACAATTAATGTTGGTAGCACAAGGAGTAGAAGGAAGAGTTTATAGATTTTCATGTATAAATTAGTGTTCTTTAAGTGTAGTAATATAGTGTGGATGTGAGGGCTACTTTCTGCGAAAAATCTGTGTAACTCTTGTGGCAAGAGTAAATTGTCTTGTCTTTTACAGTTTGTAAATATGTATTTTATCGTCAGTCCTGTCTTTGCAGTAGGTACGAATTTGTTAAAAGTGAGTGTCCAATCCTTAGCCGGGTTCAGATAACTTGGTCTCTTCTGTTTAAAGATAATTTATTATCATTCCAGACTTTGATTGTGTTTTTAATTTCTTTTAACTTGTCTGTCCGTAACCAGTGCTTTAGCCAATCTAGTGGTATTCTTACTGTGTTACATATGTAAGTCCTGTGTAATTACATGTCCGTTGTCTATGTTATATTTTAAAGTGACTTAGAATGGCTGTCTACATCTGTATTTAGTCCTTACGCCCAGGTATCAAGAGAATTTTAATGCATTGTTTTAATCTGTGTAATTTCCTGTATTTTTGTGTGAAGTTTCAACCATTGATATAATGTTGAAATAAATCCTGAGGTATAAGATATTGTTTATAATTGAAAATATTTTAAAACATTATTTTTAAGAGTCAAGTTCAACTAATTTTTTTCATTTGAAGACTTAACATTCGTTTTATGTATTACCAATTGTCTATTGTAATATTTTATAATACCAACTTTACTGTTTAAAATTGTGTGTTTTTTAATTAATTTCCTTCCTTCATTTCTGATCATTTTCTTAGTACGTCAGGGAATCACTGTACTGAATCAGTGAGGTCTGAATCTTAAGGTGGCCATACAGGTTAGGCCGGGACTGCACAGTTGGGCTTCAAGGTTTCGACTGTACCGGTCTCGCAAACACACGATAAGTTAATAAATCTCAAGGCAGGGGACTGCACAGTCCAGTTATAGTAGACCCAATAAATGTGGAGAAAATATCCTCTTGTCCATACACGTAGGGCCTGGCCTGCACAGTACCGGCCACGTTGGACTGTACAGTTAATCTATTCTTTTATTCATTTTACTTCGATGGACTGTACAGTTCAACTCTGGCCTCAAGGCTGTCTCATTCACGGTGAGAAATATCTCAGGATTTGGACTGCGCAATCCAAATCTTGAGATATTCCTTACCGTTTATGGACACCCTTATATATGGTAAAAAAAGTATAAACACAAAATAAAAAAAAAGTATTCGTCTGTGGCAGAAGGTCTGTGACCTTCTGCCACAGACGAATATATTGAAAAATAGGGTCACTATCTTATAATAAAAAAAAAGTATTTTTTCAACAAACACCTATATCAATGTATAATGTATTAACCTCATATCTCAGGATGTTTTTTATAGGGAAAAATTATAAAAATAGCTCTCTTGTAAAATTTTGAAAATGTACTTAGTCAGAGTGTCAACTAAACGACTCATATATGAAGTATATAACATAGCAGCCCGGCGGAAGTGCAACAGGAGTACACCAGCATTGTGGGCTAGTGTAGAGAGATCGTTAATCAACTCCTGCCTTCACCTCCCCTACATCGGACCTGCATTAAAACTAATGATGGATGAGGGCCTGTCCTTTAGGTTCCGACATCTTTTTTCCCTTTCCATCTCGTCTCGACCCCACGACCGGCGAACACTTTATACCAATTGCAGCGGGTCCCTTCCCCCCGGAGTTTCTACCGTCCCGGAAAATTATTTAAAAGTCCTTCCATTCCACTAGATGGCAGAGACATCGGCTTCCTTCGGCACCACTTCCTTACATTAATACAATTTATGCCGAGCTTTTAGCAGAACATTCAACCTCCAGGGTGCCTCTGCCAATTCCACTCTCTGCTCTTTCCATTTCCGACCGTTTTCAATTCCGATGAAGCTCAACACTTATAGTCACTACACAGAACTTACTTGTCCAGAAAATTGCGAGAATTTTTCTCCTTGATTTCTTTCAGTATTATTATTTTTAATTTATTTTTGAGCATTAGATACCTAAGTGATTCGCTCAATACAGCCACGAAAATATCAGTGGTTCAAATTTGTGTGTATAAATATGTGTGTGTTTCAGGGTTAACTCGCTGAACTGAAAATATGAACTACGGACCTCAAAGCAAGGAAAAAAGTTCCTCTGAAGGTATGTCCGCAGAGGGTTTGTTTAGGAGATATTCACACCTAAAGATTATCATTGTTTTCAATTATTTACCTTATATGAAATAAATGAAATCGATGTATTTGTTCTAACTACCTTATAATAAACATAAAGATTCATATTAGATGTTTTTCAAAGTAGGATGTCTGCTAATATAAAAATATTGGCAACATGAGGATTAATACTATTATAGATTAGGATTAATACTTCTACAGAATTAGCATTGGGAACTGCCAATAACATTTATCAGATTATAACAAGCTTTTCCAGTGTACTGATCATTATGCCTTCAGTTTATACTAATGGTAAATATGCCGATATGGTGTTAGTGTTGGTTTTTCTAATGGTAATGCTAGTGGAAATTGTTTTCTTGTTTTGATGTCCTCAGTTCATATTTTTAGTTTCATATCCTCTTAACCCATTGTACATATACATGTATGTATATATAAATATATATATTATAATTATATAATTATTATATATATATTATATATATATATACCCTAGTAGTCAAAGCAGCAAAGGGGAAAATCAGGCGGCCGGAGCATAGTACTGACAACACAATCTCGCTAGTGTGCTGTATCGTCGTGAATTAAATACCTCTATAGTATCGGCCCCTCAGGGCCCTCAACTGATTTTTTTTGTCAATATAATTTAATGAAGACAATGTTTAAATTCATTTTTTTATCCTATTATTAGCTACGAATGCTAGAAATCGTTTAAGGTATTTACCTTAAAGGCTTAAAACGTAGTTTAAATTAACTGAAACTAATTTTCGTGCAAATGAAATATTCTTTCAGCTTCGCTGAGTGTATTTATTTTATGATGTTCAATAATTTACTCCAAAATAAATTTCTCAAATGTACAAGATTCTTTTTTGCGTGTTCAGCCATCAGTGGCCTGAGCCTCATATCGTTGGCATACAATCAAATAATGCTATTTCATAATTCTTGTTTGCTTTGAATGTTCCTACATCTTTGGAAGTAAACCTTACAAGATTTAGCATGAAGCCACAATCAAGTTGACTACCCTATCCAACACACATTGTCATCAAGCACTTCCGTAACTACCTTAACGTTGCAATCAACTCCTTCCAATAACAGGATACCAGAAGTTAAGCTGTAGTAATAACGAGAACAAGGCTCTTCACATAATTCAGTCAATCCTCTTTGACTAACTCTTGACTCTCTAAGTCAAGAGTTAGTTTGTAGCGTGAATAAAATGACATAAAACAAAAGCAAATTCCTAGATAGAAGAGGGTGGTAACCGTTATATAAGCCGTGCCAAAAATGTATTCTATATATAAGCGGACGTTAAAATTTAATTAAATAAATAATAATCGATTTTAGTCAAAAAAATTACTATCTAGTAAACCAACTTATGGATAAGGGATTAACAAAATACTGAATGTTAATGAGCTTTCAAGAGTGGTATGTGTATGAAGCAATCAAGAGTGGTGTGGGTCTCAGGCAATACTAAATGTATATGAAAATGTATTATTTTCCATAAATGAAGAAGACCTATTAAGTTTTTAATCAAATAAGTTCTGTAACATCACTAAAGGAATAATTAATTTCCTAACATTAGAAAACTACTAATCCTATATTATGAGAATACCATGTGCTAAAACTCAAATCAACAAAAATAGAATTTAATTGTATTAGTTTATTTTCATCATTTATATTTTCTTAAGAAATAAGTACAGTTGATAATGATCTTTATTATTTTTTTTTCGGGGAATCGTGAATCATAAACGCAGCTGTGTTCTAGAAACAAATTGTCTTTTCTCTCAAGTTCTTTTACAATAGACGAAACAGACGAGAAGTTACAGTATCGAGACGATGAATTACTTTATAAGGGAAACCGAGATACCTCTAACATAATTTAGTAAAATTGAACTAATTATGAAACGAGTACCATAAACGACAAAATATAAATATTGCTTACAACGCACAGTGGGGCGAGTGACAGGGTAGGCCGGACATTCTTTAATATCTCCGGCTCTACTGGTCCTAGAGTATCACTTCATATGTAGAATAAGAGTTCACGACCAAATTAATAAGCCAAGTTTTTTTTTGGCATAGGAATTTATGTGAAAACCAATTCAATAATATCGCCAAAAATCAATCTGTTGAATTGAAAAGGGTTCATTTGCTACTATCAATACTATGAAAATCCCAAATTAAAAGTTTTATTTTTTCTCCCAATGTCCAATATTACTGAGGGATCGCCCCACTGCGAGACGTACAGAAGACTGCCAGTATACCACTGAAATTATTTTACTTAAATAAAATTATGTATCTACAGAAGATCATGATGGCTGTATTTAGAGTCTATAATGGTTATGTAAATTTGAAGGCCTAGAATAATGCGTAAATTGATCTGTTTGCGTTATCTAATTTCAATTTGATTGATGCTGACTGGTGCTTATCGGCTAATGAAGACATCCCACCTATTCCACTCTGACTATCTACCAATCAACCCTGCTTGCTAAAATCGTACTAAATTCTCAGCTGGGAATTCAAAAGCTCCAAATACAATATTAGTTGATCAATAATATATATGTATATTAATATAATAATTATGTGAGGAATTGAGAATTGAAGAGGTGTGTGTCAGGCTGAAGTTTTTTTTTTAGGATACACAAAACCTGCAATTCTGGTGTTAAGAAAATTATATTACACTGTCCCCTATGGTTTAATTATATTTCAAAATTACTGTTTCCGAAGTGTTAAATTGACCACAATGTCTTAAATTGCTACTACAACTTTTAAAAGCTTAACGTTTGCCTTCAGTTTTGTTACACCAAAATTTCTTTACGCACATTTTAGACACAATTTCTTTACTTCGGATAATTAGTATTTTGGTATAATATTTTAGTAAAAAACAAATAATGAAGTATAATGTATAAGATATCGTGTTGAGTCAACAAATTTAAGTCCGATTTACACCACTTGATTTATAATGATCCCTTTGTTTCAGCACTGTTTTAGTACTTTAAAATGCATATTTGAAACATTTCTTCAATTTTCATCGAATCCTTCAAAAATTAAACCTGCTAAAACGTATATGTGTATAATATAAGTGTTTATATATATATATATATATATATACCCACATACACACACACAAATATACATATTAAGTGTTTGTAAAGCCGTAGGAAAGTTTACATGGACTTACAATAATAAAATAAAACATAGTTTCACAAGAATAACTGAAAAAGAGACCAAATATAACATACATAAAATTAATTGTAAGCACTGTACACATTTTAGAGAAGAGATCATCGCAATTGCTTAAAAAAAAAGATTAGACAACAAGTTAAAAATGTTGATGAACAGGATAATAAAATGGCTCTTGCTAAGCATGCTGCCTAAATGGAACATATTTTTGACAAAAACGGGGAGGAGGTTAGCTCAGTGGTAGAGCACTCGACTAAACTGGAGGGCCATGGCTCAAAACCTGAGCGTGCACTAAACATTTTTTCTTCTAGTGTCATCGTTCGGGGGTTGGATTTGGGGTCCCAGATCGTCCCTAGGCTCACACAGTCTTTAAATAGTTAATTAATGGGTACCTGCAAAGGGAAAAATCAGGCGACCGGAGCATAGTACTGACCACACTATCTACTTAGTGAGCCGTATGGTCAAGAATCAGATACCTCTACAGTATGTGCCCCTCAGGCCCTTAGTGGCCTGTTACGGGACTGATTTTTTTTTATAGATAAAAAACGAAATTTGATGGGAAAAAATAATAGAAAATTATATATATCATAAAAAATAGGAAAATCGGTGAATAAGAAAACCGAAATAAAACATTTAAATCATATATTTTTTAACATAATGAACGATGAATAAAAATTCCTATATCTATGAAAAATAGGACTTGCTTTTTTTATTTATGACTAATCTTCTTCTGGGTAATCGAATTTTATGTTTTGACAATATATACATAAATGCACAAGTTTGAAAAACCGTTATTTTAGTAATCTTTGGGTTCTGAGAAGTGGATATATAATCGCTAAAAATGAAGAAGAAAAACACATTTATTGGGTCGGCTTGATTGTAAGCCTTACACAAATTTAACAACAAAACATATAAACATTAAGTTAAAATACATGAACATTTGAAACAATATATGGAATATTAGCTGTAATACTGATCAGCTAATAAAAATGGCTGTCTCTATAATATAGGATTTAGGTCGCTAAAAATGAAAATATTATTTATTCCATTTTATTCTGAAAAACTACAACTCAATAAATACATCCCAACAAATACTAGATAATACAAGATTAATTATGCATATGTGTTTGTTTTTGGGGTTTTTCTGACCTTTAAATAGTGGTACAATCCTCGCCCAACAGGTGATGGCCCCTTTCCGATGGAATTGGCCGAGAGCAAGCTCCATGTAGAATAGAGGAATACCTCCCACGAACAACATGATGCAGTAGGGGACGAGGAAAGCTCCTGCAACACAAAATTATACATTATTATCATATGAACATTAGGGTTAAAAAAAAAATAAATAAATAAAATAAAAAATAAATAAATTGAATTCACAATGACCGCACGAGTCAATAGTAGTACTTTCCGTGAACTAGAAAAGTAGAGAAAATAGATTTCTGCGCCACCACTGACGATATCCTCTGATTATTTTCCAAAAAGTTAAATCTCTGGAAGATCGTTCTTTTATTTGTTTCTTTTCCGCAATGTAAAATCCTAACATTATGGTAATTTACTTCCTGAAAGATTCATTCAATTAAAATTATATTTTTTTTTATGTTACATTTTGCTTGTTCAAATATTCGTGTTAGTCATATTTCTTATAACATAGTAATTAAGGCGTATCACTGAGGTTACTCGTTTGATGTTATCGCCACCTGGCCAGGTCAGTCCACCAAGATGTACCACATCAAGGAGGCCACTTCATATTGCGACACCAAAGACCAGCTTATAGGTCACCGACGATGTGTGTGGCCGATTCTCAGTCTAGTTTTTTTTAAATTTCTTTATCATTAATTAATCATTAGAAAATTCTGTTAACGTTTTATGAATTAATCTTTGTTGTGATATTATTCCTCACATTTGTCCTTGACAAGGAATGTCAATAAACATTTTGTGTCTTTAATAAGAAGTAGCAAAGCAGCTTCTGTTGACGTTGCAGCCGTCTTGCTTACCAAAGACATCTGCTTTATAATTACCTACTGTACCACTGCGACCAGGTACCCAGAGTAATTTCGTGTTAGCATCAAAAACCCTACTTGCATCTCTAACTTGTGATTTGGCGTTTGAAAACACACCTAAAATTTGAATTAATCCATTTAAATGCTTAAAACAAAATAAATAAAAGCTAATTATCAGTAATTTCTCCAGTAGGGAGAAATCAGTGAGAGCAGACGGTTAATTAGAATAATTTAAATTGAGGGCAACCCGAAGTTGGAATTGTATTTAGTTAATCTAACTGTGATTTCATACCTTCGCTAATTGCTAACATTAGGGATGTAAATTATTGAATATTCATAGATAATAGGAGTTAGTTAAATAGCCTTGTACTAATCACTGCTGTAAATTATGTGTAAATAGCCAAAAATAGTTGTATTAGGGTGATTTACAGTAATTACACAGAACTAAACATAAATGCTGGTAAGCCTGACTAACGTCTGGACAATACTCATTACGAAATGAAATGAAAAATGTTTAATTCCTATATAAATATGTTTTCATTTAACTCTCAGCAAATAAGAAGTATTTTTTTGAATATTATAATTGCCAAAAATATAAATTAATGATAATAGCAACTGTTTTTCAGTGGAAAAAATAAAAAAAAAATAAAACATTTTCATTAACTCGTTTCATTTATTTTAATTTTAACATCCATTATAATTAACCCAGATTTTAGGATGGGCTATCTATAGGTCACCACCCTTTTCTAGCCAGGATAGGGTTTTTGATAGAGCTGATGCCTTTTCTTTTTTCCAAAGTAAATACACCACCCCTAGTGGGAATCGAACCCATGACTTAGCACTCCCGGCCACCGGGCCACCATAATAACCCATTTAATCTTAATGATAATATCAACTCTCGTCATCCTCTATTTAGGCTATTTTCTTAGCTTACATGTCTCAGTGAAATCGGTAGGGCAGCATCAATAAAAATGACTAGTATGTAAAATTGTTTTTATTTTAACATTTGACCTTCTACCTATTTCATAAAATTTATTCCAAATATTTAGAAACTCTCAGATCCACTTGTCTGCCTGGATGACGGAAATAACTTGGATTTTATATTTATTCTGCCTCGGATTGGGGGAAGGATGAGAGCGGGGGTGTGAATAGGAAATCAATGGCCAGACATATTGTTGGCGGGAGATGACATTTCAAAACGTCACGGTAAAATGATTTCATTTCAATTTACTCAATCACCTTTTCCCGTTCACTATTTCCATTAACCCCAGCACTTACAAGGGAACATCCCCAAGTGTTCAAGGCCGATTTTAATAAAACTTTGGATTCGATAAGTTTTTAGAAGTGCAATAACTATTTTATTATTCCATAACGACCCGGTAGGACCACGCGAAGTAGAATTATCACTGTATTAACAAGTTTTATTCTCTTTGTGTCCATACTTTGTTTCATATTTTTCTGGAATCAGACGAAGCTACTTCGCTCATTTTTGCACGGTTTGCGGGAGGAGCCCCGCTTATGAGGTTAACCTCATGACGAAATCCGGAAGTGCCGTCTAGAAAATTTCACGTTTTAGAACCAATCACGAAAATAACAGTGGTTCAAATTTGCAAATGTGTATACATATATATATATATATATATATATATATATATATATATATATATATACATATATTTGTCTGTTTGCTCTCTCACGTGCTTAAAAATGGCCCGATTTTTTTGTTAAATTTTGTGGAATATACTTTGTCTAATTTAAAAGATTAAGTTCCTTAACCAGCAGAATCCGGCTTCCGGAACACTGCTTAATGGGCCAAATTTCCGAGACAAAAATCGTTGCGCTTGAACCCTCCATTGAGTTGAAATGCTCCATTTTCTACACTTGATACTATGAATTATAAATTTTAGTTACATTTGCAGTTAAGGAAATATTCGAAAAAAATATTTTATTGAGTGAAATTTGGGTTCTTCGTGTATTTTAATAAATATTTCGAAGACGATTGGGAAATCGTGGAAATTCGAAAGCTTACTAAATTTTCTGCAAAAAAGGTTCTCAAGCTTGATTGTGGGATGTCGTTCGAAGAAATGAGTACTTAAAACTTTGAAGTTGTTGGTTTCGTTCATTTTCTCTGTTTCTCTTAGTTTTTTTTTTGCTTGTTATTTTTGTATTTTTAATCTCACTCCGACCAACTTTCTAATCAAACATTTTTTTTTCCCCTTGAATGAACTGTCTGTTTGAAACAAAACAGACAACTGTCACAACTGTCTGTTGAAATCTTCTTTTACTTTCGCAATCTATTTTATTATATCTATTATTGTGTTTCTTTTTTATTTCAATAAAGTTCCAGAATTTTCTTTTACTCTCGACGGATCCATTCTTTCAATGTGCTCACAGAATTTTAATCTTCGTTCTGTGCTGTATTATCCTATTTCCTTATTACTCCGAAGTTTTTAAGCTTGTTGTTTGGTACTTATTGGGTCTGATATCTTTCTTTCTTATTTTTGAATTTGATCGGTCAATTAACCATAGAGAACTAACGTTTGTCTGCATACTGACATTTCGGCTTAATTACCGTGTTTAATTATTACCTGTGTTGTGCGTCGCTGCTCCTGCGTTAGTATCTCCTGCGCTTTGTCAGGATTAAAATTTAATGAGTTAAAAGATATAAGAAAGTCTTCTGGATTGAATATCTTGTTAAAGGTCTGAGCTGAGGAATTACTGGTGAGAATAAACAGGGAATAGTCAATTTAACTGGCGGTAGAAATTCTAGTCAATTTTACAATAATATCGTCTCCCGGAAGTAGTAATGCGGATAAGAATAAAGTATAAAGCGACTTGAGGAGAATGTGAGAGGAGTATAATAATTTTTGTGGGCCTGGGACTGGGTGTAAAGTATAAGGGTTAGAAATGGAGAAGCCGTGTCAGAGGGTGGCTGGCCATCCATCAGCACAGCCACAGGTAGTGGTTGTGGTGCTCCTAGTGGCACACCACTTCTTATCCACTACCACCTGTTGTAGGCTCCCCACTCTCACTCTCTCTCTCTCTCTCTCTCTCTCTCGCTTCTCTTCATAACTCTTTCTCTCTCATTCTACAATCATATCCTTAATGCACAATCTACCTCGTTCTGATTCCTATAATCCTTTATTTTTTCACAGCAGATGCAAAATAACTCCGTGAATTATTTATTACTTATATTGGGCATTTTTTTAAATGTTGATAATTCGATTATTTAATTACTCTACAATATCTAAGTACTTTAGTTAAATGTGCACAAGAGAATAAATAATATAAAATGCAAAAACTAACTAACAAGCTAATTGTCAAAATTCAAATACAAAAATAATATAATAAGATAAGTAGAAGAATATAAATATGTACAAAACAATTAAAATAATAATGAAATAGGGAATATGAAATTACATTTAGACTTCCTACTTTGAGATACTTTTTTTGTAAAATAACTTCAACGAAATAACTGATCAAGAGACCAAGAACTCTTCAGCCAAGAGATATGAATATTTTTGAATATTAAGTAAATGTGCTCACATGACATTGAAAAGATTTATGTGCATTTAATATGGGAGTAAAGTTTGTAGTCGTGAGTTTGATTCCTAGGTTGGGGTGGTGGCTT
Source organism: Gonocerus acuteangulatus (assembly GCA_946811695.1). Classification (NCBI taxonomy): domain Eukaryota; kingdom Metazoa; phylum Arthropoda; class Insecta; order Hemiptera; family Coreidae; genus Gonocerus; species Gonocerus acuteangulatus. The sequence goes on from OX328124.1 coordinate 34,225,798, forward strand.
TTCTTTCGAAAAACATCAGCTCTATCCTGGCTAGGTGGTTATTAACCCGTCCCAAAAGTCAGTGTTTTATATAAGTGGATGTTAAAATTGAAATAAATAAATAAATATGAGGGCCGTTATGTATGCAACAATAATTATTATGAAAAATGGTTCCATTCCTTAAAATAGGAAAATATGTCTCCCAAGCAGCTCGAACTTCGATTTTGACCGTTCATGATGTTCTTCTTTGTAGATCTTTCAAAAAACCTAAATACAATGCTATTAATTTTTGTATATTGCTCTGATTAAACGGAATGAAGAAGAAGAATATGAAAACTTTAATAACACAAATTAATTAAGAAAGTTAGTTGCCCAACTACATTGGGTTGCTGGCTCTACAGCATGCTGCTTCTCCTGATTGCTGTCTGATTCATGACTTTCAATTTTCAGTTTTGTTCTTTATTTAGTGGTGAAAACATTTCTTCGAAAATAACCACATTTCGGGAACACCATTTTTTTTTCTTTGGAGTACAAAAAAGAAATCAGTAGATTCTTTTCGTCTTAAAGATATATAAATTAAAAAAAATGATCAATGATCAGTGATTGATTTAAGGCTGACTAAAAAGGATGAAGTTCCTGTGAACTTCGAGAGTAGCTGAGGAATAAGGATAGTTAGAGACAGTACTGGACTTGAGAGCTATTAGGATCCCTTCCTGAAGCTGAGTCTTTGTCGACTACAATAGGGATGTCCAGTAGTCAGCATGCATGGCTGCCTCTTCACAAGGCTAGAAATGGCTAGGCTTTCTACAGATTTCCTCTTAATTAGAAAAGACATCATTAGTTTCAGAAAAATGAACTTGTTCTGCGTTTGTAAAAAAAAAAAAAAAATGTTCGTATCAATGTTGGGAAAACTAGAAACTAAAACTACATTTACTTTTTAGAATAAACTAAATATTAAATTAACTAATGGATGTCAGTTGAACTGAAACTAAATCATCGGGAATTTATTAAAAACTGAATTAAAGCTTTATTTCTGTACCCCCGAGGTAAAGGATACCATGTCACATATTTGTAATTGTTCAGGAGAGCCAATTTTCCATATCTTTGAACTATTAAAATTTGTTTCTTTGTTACTTATAGAAACAGTTTAAAAACATTCTTTTACATTTTTATTGACATTGATAGGTAATTAGGAGTATTGATCTTAGTAAAAAAAAAAAAAACCAAGTCCTCCACATGTTGTCTTTTACCTCTAATGAAAAGAGACACGATTTTATTTTTTACTGTCTTATCTTGGTTAATGCCTTATACCATTATATAGATCGCAAAATCTGCATTAACAACATGTTGTTAAGTAAATTTAATGAAAAAATGGGCATGGTATCCTTTACCTCCGGGGTACAGATTTTAGTTTAGTTATACATAAATCATATGTTATTTCGATAAGTACGCAAATTATTGAAACTAATAGAACTTGTTTTCTTTTGGTTTTAAATAGGCTCAAGTCGTAGTTGTAAATTGTAACCTCATTTTCCCCCATTAAAGTTCATAAATAAACACTCTTTATTTAAACAAAAGTAACCTAAATTCATCAATTAAAGCAAGGTCATATTTGCTTGAATTAAACTAATTACCTACTAAAAAAAGAATACTAAAACTAAAAAGTCCGTGACGCAGGAGCTGCATAACTAAGCACTTTCCTCAGAATTGGGTAGTGTCGAGTGCATTCCTGAATAATTTGCATAAAATAACCTATATAGATAAATAAAATAAAAACATAAATAACACCTGTTTCAATTCAATTCAAATATAATACAAAGTAAATCCCCCCCCCCTTCCGATAGACCGATTTAGTTCATTTTTCTTCCTTATTAGATACCCAGGACGTATACCGCGTTTCGTTACAATACAGCAGAAATTAGGACCGGTATGAGCAAATTAGTAATTTGGGTCCGGAGTAAACCCCCCCCCCCTCCTAATGAACCGATTTAGTTTATTTTTACAACTCATTTTTCTCTTTAGTTGACCAGAACGAATACCGAGTTTCGTTGAAATAAAACACAAATTATGGCTGGTATTGGCAAATAACTACTTTGGCTCCGGAGTAAACCCCCTCTCCAGATGGGCCGATTTTGTTGGTCAACGAACTCGTTCAATCGTTTGATTGGGGAATTCTACATACCAAGTTTCGTGGGGAAGAAACAAAAAATCTGGCCGGTATCGTGATAACGGACACATATATAACTATATATATATATATATATATATATATATATATATATATATATTTAAATTGTAACTGGGGTCATTTTCGATGTCTACTAGGTAAAATCGATAGAGATTCGAAGGAATGTTTCAAAAATTCCTTCATGAGTGCGACCTCAATAGCTACTTTCCTTCGGAGGAAAGTGCTAAAACAACTATTTATTAAGGAAATACTCCAACATATGATTAATAATTTTACAAATCTAAAACTCAACTAAAACTAATAATGTAACATGTGTTTATTTTTAGTTAGAATGAATTAACGGTAGTTTAGTAAACTAACGTTAGTTTCGCCCAACACTGGTTCGTATCCATATAACGCGTTTATACCAATACTGTGACTATGGAACTTTCGCCTTCAAGGGACCAAAACAATACTTATATAACTTTTTATATATATTCAAGAACCTTTTTTAACCATAGGTGTGATCCTATCAAATTTCACGCTATAACCTATAACATAGGGTCCCAAAGTGGTCTATATACAAATCTAAGGGCCCATCAAGTGAACACGGTGTTCATGAGAGTGAAAACATGAATTGGGGTGCGTGATATGTAAACGGGTGATTCTCGTGAGAATTAAATTAATGAAGCACAACATTGGATGCTGCAAATATTATAAATTAGTTCAGAATTTGACTTGATCATACGCCGTATGACCTACGGTAGCAGTGGAGATACTGAAGTGCGTTAAGTAGGCAATCCCGCAGTACCAGAAAGTTATGCTGAACAGTATACTTTATTAAGACAAAGATACTCTGCCGTTGAGGTCATGAGTGAAGGAATGTTTGGAAATCTGATAAAGAAAGTCCGTCACGCAGGAGCTGCATAACTAAGCACTTTCCTATGAATTTGGGTAGTGTGGACTGCTTTCCAGAACAATTTGCTTAAAATATCCTACATAAATAAAATAAAAACACGAATAGTTCTCTTTTAAATTTGTAACGAGTAACTGATCAATTATTAATTTGCTTCCAGAGTTATGTTTACACATGGTACCTATTGCACTACGTAATAAATACAAAAAACCTGATATTATCGTATTTTGATCTAACGCAGGAACAGGATACAGTCACTCTAGTGGTAGAAAGCGCTCCTTGCGGCGGCTTTGTGAACCTACGTCTGGCGGGCTTTTCTATTGAAATATATTACAAATTAAACCCCCGCTTTCCGATTGACCGATTCAGCTCATTTTTACACTTCTTTCTCATGAGTTACCCACGACGTATATCGCGTTTCGTTACAATACAGCAGAAATTACGACCGGTATGAGTATATTAGGAATTTGGGTCCGGAGTAAACCCCCCCCCCCTTCTAATGAACCGATTTAGTTTATTTTTACAACAGATATTTACCTGTAGATTACCACTACGAATACCAAGTTTCGTCGAAATATACCAAAAATCACGGCTGGTAGTGGCGAATTGGTATTGTGGGTCCGGAGTAAACCCCCCCTCCTAATGAAACGATTTAGTTTATGTTTACAACACATATTTACTTGTGGATTACCACTACGAATACCGAGTTTCGTCGAAATATACCAAAAATCACGGCTGGTAGTGGCGAATTGGTATTGTGGGTCCGGAGTAACCCCCCCCTCCTAATGAACCGATTTAGTTTATTTTTACAACACATATTTACCTGTGGAGTACCACTACGAATACCGAGTTTCGTCGAAATATACCAAAAATCACGGCTGGTAGTGGCGAATTGGTATTGTGGGTCCGGAGTAAACCCCCCCTTCTAATGAACCGATTTAGTTCATTTTTATATCTCACTTTTCTCTCTATATTACCACTACGAATACCGAGTTTCGTTGAAATATAACAAATATTACGGCTGACATAGTCAAATTAGTGTTTTGGGTTCGGGGTAAACCCCCCCTTCCGGTGGACCGACTTTGGTGGTTAACGAACTCGTTCAATCGTTTGCTAATTGAATGCTATATACCAAGTTTCGAGACGAAAAAACAAAAACTCTGGCCGCTATCGTGTTAACAGACTCATATATATATATATGCATATATATATATATATATATATATATATATATATATATACATATATATATATATATATATATATATATAAATTTTAACGGGGGTCATTTTCGGTGTCTACTAGGTAGGATCGATAAAGATTTGAAGAAATTTTTCAAAAATTCCGTCATGAGTCCAACCTCAATAGCTACTTTCCTTCGGAGTAAAGTGCTAAAAACGCCATAGATTTTCAGAAAAATCTATACTAAGAAAGTTTCGTAGTATAGCCCAAAATTCGATGTGCCTTAAAAAAAAAAAAAAAAAAAAAAAAAAAAAGTCAGATTCTCTTTTAAATAAATACGCATGGGTATTTAAAGAAATAACGCTTTAATTAATATGGACTATCTAATTCTTATTCTCGACAAAACCACCTCGTCTCGCCTAAGGTCTTTTGATGATGTTTTCCATGGCGAGGAAGTGGATTTAATCTCCCTCAACTTATTTTCTCTATCTTGAAACTATTCGTGTTGCCACTTTGAGAAGATAGATATTTTAGATATGCCATCGAATTTCTTATACCTTTGTGGCTAGGAATCCGGCAGAGAGTAAATAAATTGTTTTAACTTTCCAGCGGTATCCTCAGAATTGAGATCATCTCTCAATTTCATAAAATAATTGAAATTCTTGAGTGAAATTATCAGAAATGTTTGGTTGGTGGTGTTAAACTACATTTTTTTTTGTTTAATTTCACCCCCTGGGGTATTTTTATTAACCAGCGATGAGCCCCGTATTCGGGAGAGATAAAAATTGTGTTCTGGCATAACAAACTATCCCACTTCCTTCGCTGACATTAGTTTTAGAGCCATCTGTGAAGATCTCTGTTCTGTGCTGAGTTGACAGAGATGAAGATCAGCTCATAAGTTTGAAATAGTATCAAGATACTAGGATGAGGAGTTTGCTTAGTGACGGAAGTTTTAGAACAAATATTGAAAAATATGGTGGATTTGAAACCAGTTATTCCCTTTCTAGGGACAGGCTCCTCTTCAATTAGGCTCCCAATTAGGTTTTGTATCAAATCATGGCTAGTTAATTACTCTAATGGAGCCCATTCTTGAGATATTTTGTATAGCGTTACATTTATCAGAAGCCAGACGACTTTTCTCTCTATTAAGGCCCATCGATCATAATTCTCATCCATACCTAACAAGGAAACCTCTAACAAACAACTGTTCTTCTAAGCTTTTTAGCTGATTGTTTGATCAAATACTGCTTTGCTTCGCTGAAAAGAAGAAGTTGCTGTTTATTACATACATATGTCGATTCTGTCCGAAAAAGTATATGTTGGATCTCATCATTAGATTAAAAAGCTATATATTTGAATCATTTATCAATATGGAATTAGTGATGTCGTTCCGATAACTGGAAATTCTCAAGAACCGATTTTTTAAAAAAATTAATTAATTATGAGTTAAAGTAGTTGTGAAATTGTAATACAAACAGAACACAAGAAGAAAATATGACAATAATAAATTATAATTCATCGATGTTAATCTACTACATATTTGTCAAATAACTATCTCACCCACTCTCTACACTATCTTTAGAATGTAGACACTTGCTAAAGGTAAAAACATAGTGGAGCGGAGGGTAGAGGGTAGCCAAGAGGGTAGCCGAGATGGGTTTGACCCTCTCGGCTACCCTAGCCGCTCCACTATGTTTTGGCAAGTGTAAATACGTGCATTATTCTCAACCCTCTCGGCTACCCTCTACCCTCGCCGCTCCACTATGTTTTGGCAAGTGTAAATACATGCATTATTTTCAACCCTCTCGGCTACCCTCTACCCTCGCCGTTCCACTATGTTTTGGCAAGTGTAAATACATGCATTATTTTCAACCCACTCGGCTACCCTGTACCCTCGCCGCTCCACTATGTTTTGGCAAGTGTAAATACATGCATTATTTTCAACCCATTCGGCTACCCTGTACCCTCGCCGCTCCACTATGTTTTGGCAAGTGTAAATACATGCATTATTTTCAACCCACTCAGCTACCCTCTACCCTCGCCGTTCCACTATTTTTTGGCAAGTATAAATACATGCATTATTTTCAACTCACTCGGCTACCCCCTACCCTCGCCGCTCCACTATTTTTTGGCAAGTGTAAATACATGCATTATTTTCAACCCACTCGGCTACCCTGTACCCTCGCCGCTCCACTATGTTTTGGCAAGTGTAAATACATGCATTATTTTCAACCCACTCGGCTACCCTCTACCCTCGCCACTCCACTATGTTTTGGCAAGTGTAAATACATGCATTATTTTCAACCCTCTCGGCTACCCTCTACCCTCGCCACTCCACTATGTTTTGGCAAGTGTAAATACATGCATTATTCTCAACCCTCTTGGCTACCCTCTGCCCTCGCTCTCCACTATGTTTTGGCAAGTGTAAATACATGCATTATTTTCAACCCACTCAGCTACCCTCTACCCTCGCCGTTCCACTATTTTTTGGCAAGCATAAATACATGCATTATTTTCAACTCACTCGGCTACCCCCTACCCTCGCCGCTCCACTATTTTTTGGCAAGTGTAAATACATGCATTATTTTCAACCCACTCGGCTACCCTGTACCCTCGCCGCTCCACTATGTTTTGGCAAGTGTAAATACATGCATTATTTTCAACCCACTCGGCTACCCTCTACCCTCGCCGCTCCACTATGTTTTGGCAAGTGTAAATACATGCATTATTTTCAACCCTCTCGGCTACCCTCTACCCTCGCCGCTCCACTATGTTTTCACCCTTAGAAAGGTTTTTTAATATTCAAATTTTTAATTATTTTTAGAGGGGTTTGAATTTTAGTTGGTTTTAAAGAGAGCATGCACGCCTAGGCATCATGCCTTGCTTGTACGATAACAGGTCAGCTGTTACCGTACTGTATCCATTTCATATTATTATATTTATTTGCGGTTCATTTAAACTATGATGGCAGACTTTGAATTACTAGAAATAAACTGTGATTTTGTCCCTCAGGGAGTTTACGCTATACCTTGTGATGGTCCATCCGAGGTAATAAAATCGCGAACCCTTGCACAGCCTCATCACCCATCAGCATCCCCAATCAGAATACTTCTTGGTAATGCTCGCAAATATATTTGGTGTTTCCAAATGACATTCGAGAAACAAAAAGTTTTAAATTTTAACGTACATTTATTATTGACAACGCAATTTAACCTGTATTAGTTACACTGCTTTTACTGGTAACCTTTAGATGACGGGTTATCTCTAGCAGTGTTGGGCAAAAATTATTCAGAATAATGAATTAATGTATTATTTGATTCACGAATGAAGAATAATTACTTTTATTCATTATTCTGTGAATGAAATTTATATGTTATTTACAAATTATTCGAATAGTCAATCAGAATAATCATATTTGATTGAATAATGAAAGATATATTATTATGTCGATAGCCGGAAAAATGTATATATGTATATATCTGTATATATATATATATATATATATATATATATATATATGTATGTTTGAGGTGGATTTATTCAGTAAACCAACTGGACATAAAGAATAACGAATGATGAATAATGAATGATGAATAACGAATAATGAATAACGAATACTTCTATGAATAATTCATGATGTACTGTGTGAATAAGAGAATTTAGTGAATTATTCATCATGCACTAAAAATGTATTTGAATGATCATTCGAATAATAATTTATTCGAATAATGCCCAACACTGATCTCTAGGTTGTCTGTTTCTTTACACTGGTCCGGAGCACCCCAGTGTCAAGAATTACGATGCTTTGATTACTTTTCGACTGAAGTATAACATACAGTATGGCGGGAACCATGCTATAATATACCGCATAATGAAAATTTTGATGATACATTATTTAATGCAATAAAAAAAAAAATACTTATCTCCCGTGACGAAGCACGGGCACTCAGCTAGTATATTAGGGATTAATTTCCTGTAAGCGGCAGCAAAAACGTATTGCTCGGAGATCCAGTACTCATCGGTCAAAAAGTTTTCGACTGGACATCTTTGTCAAAAAGGGCGCCCGATAACCAATAGTCTACAGTTACTGAATACCGAAAGAGTGAAAATCCGAGTAAAATACATTCTGCTAAAAAGAGGATAAAAGGTAAGACCGAGATGTAGATGGAGAGAGAGGCCTCAGGGAATAGTAATATTTAAGGGAATTACCAGGGAGGCCGATCGGGGTGGAAGGGCTGGGCCAATTACCGAAGGTCCCAGAGGGCCCCCCTTCAGAATCTCCACTTCGGATCTTTATCTTACTTATTTTATACTCATCATAGTAATCATTCCGATAGTATTAATCCTTAAGCCTTTTTCTAAATCTCCTACAGACTCTTACTCGAATACCGCTTTAGTGATACTTACCGGGGATTACAATCCCATTGCATTAATGGATTCGCGGCATCCAATAAAGAGGAATTTCATTTTTATTAAATGCATCAATATAGCCAAGGGTTTCTTATAGTAAACAGTTTATTATATATATAGTTTTTTTAAATAAATTAAAAAAAAAAATTGAAGTAAAAGAAGAGGATTTTTTCTATACATTTTTGTATGCAATGTTATATGGAAGCAAATCAAAGAATTGAGTGAAAACATCATTGCTTTAATCTGATTTCTAAATGCAATTTTTAATTAATCAACGCTAATAAGCTCATGTTCACAACGAGCAAAAATATATTGTTCGGGAATTCATGACTTACGGGTCAAAACGTTTTATTTTTATGGCTTTCTTCAGTTCATTTTTGGGGGAATTTGATGCATGTGTATGATATCCAAACTTATAATCGATATTTTAATATAATATAATCCTAACAGGGGACGAGATCAACTCACAGGTAGAGCACTGGACTCATATGCTGGAGGACCTGAGTTGAAATCCCGAGCAAGCACTTAAGATTTTTTTCTTCTAGTGTCTTCGTTCATGGGTAGAATTCGGCCTCCCTGACCGTCCCTAGGCCAACCCAGCCTTAAATTAATTTATTAATGGGTACCTTTGTGCTAATGACCCTAGCAGTCGAAGCAGCCAAGGGGAAAATCAGGCGGCCGGAGCATAGTATTGACCGCACTATCTCCCTAGTGTGCCGTATGGTCATAAATTATATACTTCTATAGTATATGCCCCTGAGGGCACTCGTGGCCTGTTACGAGAGCTTCATCTACATAGAAATGATACAAACATTGTCAGATGAATTGCTTTCTTTTTGAGAACGAAAACATTATTCAGGAGTGTTTAGTAAACTAATTAACCAATGAAACAAGCAAAAACAAAAAAAAAATCAGTACTTCTTTCAGCATATTGGATTATGGAATATATTCCAGTAAATTACTTCCAACCTGTTCGTACTGTCATAAGTGTATCGGACAATCTGATTGAAAGAAAACCTCCCAGAAAAATCGTTGATTGGCTCCTCCCGAGTGTGATAAGAAGAAGTAATACCAATTCAATAGGGGCTGGCTCTTTCCTCGGATACCATTATGTTTATCAAATCTTTCCTTGTCCAATTTGTCGGCCTCTCCTACCAATCTATTCCAAGGCTAACAAGATATTTTATTATACACCCTACATAACCTCGGAAAATATTTACATTCCAATACCTACACATTTTTCTACTTCTCACTACATAAGGGTCTTTTTGCGAAGACCACATCCAGGTATGTACTTTGAAGTATCTCTCGTAATTTTAATCAGTGATTTTGGTACTTACGGATTAGCTTAAAAGTTCTTTGCAGGTTATCTAGTACTTTTTTACACGTTATCTAAGGTTAGAAACCATATTATATATATATATATATATATATATATATATATATATATATATAAAAGAAAAAAAAATCAGTCTCGTAACAGGCCACGACGGCCCTGAGGGGCAGATACTATAGAGGTATCTGATTCATGACCATACGGCACACTAGGGAGACAGTGTGGTCAGTACTTTTTATTGACTAGAGAGTTCAAGGTTACTTTAGGTAAAGGCCAATAGAAATGCTAATGAGTTATGCGTATACGCTGAATCACTGTTATAATCACTACATATATTTCACAAGTAACTGGAGAAGTAACTGGATGTGGTCTTCGCAAAAAGCCCCCTACATAAAAGGTACCTCCGAAACTCAAAAAAGTGAAGACAAAAAATTAAGTAGGAACTGTAAAAATAAGACAACAAATTGAAACAAAAATTAATTCCTAATGTCCACAACTGGAGAGGAAAGAAAGGAAAAGAATAATTCAGAAAACAGTGGGTTATGAATAGTCATGAATAATCGTAAGATTTTAAAACAGCTTCCAAGTTTATTCCAATTTTTCCTCACAATTCTTCCAGATTTGCATACTAATTGGCAGAATAATGGAGGAAGATTTCTAAAATTTTTGAATAATCAATTCATTAATAAGACAGTAATTTAGATTTGTGTTTTAATAGAGAACAGGAGTTACTTTAAAATATTTTGTTACAAAATGTTTTGTAGAGGTAAAGATTTAAAGATGTCATTAAATGAATATAATTTCTCTTTGATTTTTAGAAAAATGTTCTATGAACTGTATCATTTCTGATCAAATCAATTTAAAGGCCAAATAATAATTTAGCAATACTAAATAATGTTTCAAATCTGCATACCTATTTTATTATTTTAGAATAATTACGTCTCAGGGGTTTGGACCCAGAATCGCCGATTTTACGATCGGCTGCTTTGTGAATTATAACGCAACTGGTCTTCATATTAATGCATGGGAAGTAAGTGTATCTCTTGGATATAACCTAAAGGGGTAACACTACTTAGCGACTTTTTTTTTTTTTTTTTTTTTTTTTTTTTTACCATTTTCATTTTTATGGGTTTAAATGCTTCCTTAACTAATCAAAAATGATATCCAAGAGTGTTTTTGTGCCGGAACAGTTTTTGAATGTGTTGAAAATTCGACTTTTCTACGAAAGTGCCAATCCATTTCAAAATTAAAAGCCTTTTTTTTTTTTTTATCTTTTTACAAGAAATTATGGAAAAAATAAAAAAATGAACTCTTCGGTACATTAAACTTTAAATCCGATTATCTCAAAACTATGTTCTACAAATGGTGGTTCAATTTTCACCCAATCAACTTCACATGTAATGGCACCTTCCCAATGATATTTGCTACTAATGTATGTAGGAATTATAACGATTTTATAACCGATTTTTGATGGATTGTTTAATACAAAATGGTAAATTGTTCAAACATTTAAAAAAAAAATAATATTTCTTAAAATCCTACGTACTAAATTTCACCTTCTTCTTTCAAAATAATTTTAGTTTTTTGTTCTAGATTAAAAATTGCCGCGTGCAGACTATCGCCCGTGAAAAAGATGGTTTCCGTTCTTCAGACAGAGCGCCGCCCTTTTGTTTTCGAAGAATGAAAACTTTTTTTGTTCTGGTTACTTCAACATCCCATATAACACTTATAACAAAATGAATGCAAGAATTTTGATTTATTTGCTATCAATAAATTGGAGAAAATGTTGAAAAAAAAATGTTGAATATTGTGTATTTTTCCACCAATGGGTTTCAAGGCATCCAGGCCTTCCTTTTTGAAGCGGAACACGCCTTCCTTCTGGTCACATGGGACTCGGACACAGAAGGGTATGTTTCCTTTATCAAAGGGCAATGAGATTGATATACAAGAAAGAAGCATAAAATAGATTCAAGTTTGGTTTGATCTACATCCAAAAGGCTTTTGCACAGGGTTTCCAACACAAACATCTTCCAAAGGTCTGCCTTGGATATTAAGTTTTAAGTACTAGTGATTTAATAATATTGGCGTAATGTACAATTATATTTATTGCCACTAAGTACTTATCTTTGTTTGTTTCTATTCTTCAACTTATAATTTCGTTTCAATTCTTTCCATCCAATATTATATGCTATTCTCCAATATTCTTTTTCCTCTGATCTTTGAAAGGCCTTCGACCTTCTTTGTAAAAAAAAAAAAAAAAACAATTTCGGAATGAGTGATAAGCATTCCTTACATAACAACACAATATAACTCCGAAGCCTAGTATATTAGCAAGAAAATTCTATTAGCAGTTTGCACTCAGGTAAGCAATTTTTAAAAATGTCTTAAAATATTCACCATATAAAATATATTGACTTATTTGACTATAGTTCTGCAATCCGTCGTTTAGAGCGTAAGGCTGCAACCAAGTTCCACCATCCATCTCTGTCTCTTCCCAGTTTTTTAACTCCGTACTTCCTCTAACCTGCTTTTTAACACTTTACTTTTCAGGGTTCATCTCTAGGTCTCTGGGGCTTCCGTTCTGGGTTCTGTCAATGTAGATTTGTCTGAACTGTCCTAAGCCATTTTAAAGCTTTATTGCTGGACATTTTATATAGTTTCCATCCAGCAGACTCCATATACACCTAAATCCATAATACCTGATTATTTTTCATGTATCATGAGAATATAATAGAGTCAATCCATTTCAAATGTTCCAGAACATAATATTCTGGTTGCTTGACTATTTTAGAGAAAAAAGTATATTTTTAGCATCAATCACATATAGAACCAGTAGTAAAAAACAATTTTTAAAATTTTTTTAGTGTCAACCGTGAAAATGGCAGCCATCTTTGTTTATAATATTAAGTATTTTTTCTCAAAATAGTAGTCCTATATTCTAATTATAAATAGAATTACAATATTATCTGTTGTACAAGACTTAGATAAAAAGTTTTAAACCAACATAAAAGTAAAAACTTAAAAAAAAAATAAAAAATTTAATGAATTATTCAAGCTTACGCATTGCTAAATAGACCCAAAAAAGGATCATCTTCAAAAACTCATAGCTACGAAAGTGCTCTAATATACTAGTTGAAATTTTTACATTTTCAGTAGTTTTATGTTAGTATTACTTATACAAATATTAGATTTTTACCAAGTCTCCCACCAGAGATATTAAAACCTAAAGTTATCAAAAATTGCAATAATTTGAAATTTATAAAAAAATGAAACAAATATCAGGGTTAAAAATTCTTTTACTACAAACTACTTAGCTAGGTTCATCGTCCTCCCAAAAATCAACTTAGACATCCCCTATGCCAAATAATTGCCCACAAAAACGGCATTTTGAGAAATATAAGCAGTTGTTTTCAATGGCAGTTTTCAGGTATTAGATTTCAAAATATTCAAATAGTGAAGAAGGCATAAAATATAGAGCAGACTGTAAGGAAATCAATGATGTCTGTGATTTACCAGTCCTGAGAAAACGTGTTTTCCGTAAGAGCTTATAAACTCAAAATCAGCATGCGCGTTGAAACAAAGATGGCTGCCATTTTCAAATGTTTGACACTAAAAAAAAAAAAAAAAAATTGTTTTGAACTACTGATTCCATATGTAATTGATAGTAAAATATCAATTTTTTCTAAAATGGTGAAGCAACCACCATTGAACCACTCCATAGTGAAATATTTATTTATATGTTTGAATATCTGATTATTTCATTTGGTATGACCAAAATACAATGGGTGAGGTTGTTATTGTTATAAATGATAAATAATAAAGGAAAGCTTGCAAGGCTTTTATTATCCGTCAGCCCAAAGCGTTTTCTTCTGAACGGACCTTTTAATAAGAAACAGCTTGATTCTAAATGTACATATGTGAAGAGAAGCCAAATTTCAATTTAAAATAGATGTTTGTTTCTAGTTATATTTATAAGGAGGGAAGATAAGGACAAGTGGCATTAAGAAAGATACTTATTTAGGTGTAAGGTCTCTTGGAGCCTTGCCTAAAGAGCAGATTGGAATACTCAGATAAGAAGAATTCATTAATTTCATGATATAAATTGCCAAATTATATAAACCAGCATTAAGGGAGCTACTATTTAAAAAACAAATTTATATATATATATATATATATATATATATATATATATATATTTATATATATAACTTTCTTTACCTGAAATCAAGAATGTGGCCTCTACAATAGTTTCGAAATCCTTCGAAGCCATAATGATGAGTAGGTACTCATCATTATGCCCTCTGTTTATACTAATTGTGACAATACCCATATGGGGCGCTAATAGCCAAATAGTTGATGCGCCGTTAAAAAAAAAATAAATAAAAAAATAAAAATAAAAAATAACCTATTATTGGTTAATGGTCTACTACTTACCGCAAGATTTTCGGCAAAGAAAACATGCCACGCATTTGTCGAATAGACCATTACCAAACAACGTCTTTAACTGCACGTTTCAAATTGGTACATTTTAGCTGGGTTCAATTTTTCAGCTAGGTTTGAATGAATTTATCTGTTTTCTACAATTCATTTGCTAAAAGAAGTCTCTCTGAATAAATCGCTCTTTTTGGCCGGGCAATCGAGGAAAAAAATCCAAAAGCCAATATCCATTTCTGGAGTTAATTTTTTACTGTTTTATTCTTGAATAATCAAAGTATTGGACCCTATTCACTTGCTCCATTCAAAATTTTCTTTTTAAAGCTCGAATTATAATTTTTGTCACCGTTGTAATAGTAATGCTTATTTTGAAACTTTATTTTTAGGTTGTTACAAAACATTTGATTGATCGGCGTTTTTCATCCATTGAGTTCGCGTAATGACAAACGACTTTATAACAGCAGCTGCCCATTAAAAAAATTAAGTAAGTGAAAACCTGTCACACTGAATAAAAAAGCTGAAGCAAGCTTAAAGTAAAGGGCTAATCCCAGCTTAAGTTGGCAGGAATTAATCTTGGACTGGGTTGTATGAGAGAATATATTCCATAGAATATTAATTTCATTCGCTCTTTGAGTAATTATTGTAATGTATATGAAATTTATCGCATATAATTTTGCAAAAATGCAGGTTAGATCGGTTTGATTGAAATGATTGTTCTTAAGGTGCGTTTACATCTGATAGTTATTGCAGGATAAACCGAGTGTTTTAGGGTTAAGTGGCTAAACTGAAATTATGAACTAAAGACCTCAAAACAAGACAAAAATTCACTCTGAAGGTATGTCCGCAAACGATTTGTTTAGGAGATATTCACACCTAAAGATTTTCATTGTTATGAATTATTTACGTCGTATGACAAGTTTGTAAAAGGCTTTCGAAGAGTACTCATCATTATGCCTTCTGTTTATACTAATTGTGACTATACCGATATAGTTTTTGTGTAGGGTTTGGCAATGGTAATACTAATGCTACCCATCGCGAATATGCCACGCATTTCCGAATAGACCATTACCAAATAACGTCTTTAACTCCACGTTTCAAATTGGTACCTTTGCTACAATACCACGTGCTGACAGAATTTTTCCCCCTTTAACGAATTAAGAAAGGAGTGAAACCATATTACAATATTTTTATGATAATCCAACTGGCAGTGTACGAAGATCTGGAGCAGAATTATATTACGCCAACTACAGTATGGAGAACTCTCATTGAAATGGACTTCACCCATATTATTATCAACGGCTACAACAAAAAAAAAAAAAAACAAAAATTGGCCTTGATTGGTACTTTATTCAAGTTGAGCATAATTCACAAAGTTGAGGGAACTTTCAGCAAAATAATCACCTCTGGTATCAAGAAAATCCCCATGCAAAGCTAAAGACAGATGATTTGGTAATCGTCCATTCGGAAATCGCCTGGTGTATTCACGCCGGGTAGGATTAACATTACCATTGCATAAACCATACTCAAACACCATATCGGCATATTCACCATTAATATAAATCAAAGGAATAATGCTGAGTACTCTCTGAAACCTTGAAACCTTCTTAGAAACTTTTCCTATAAGGTAAATTATTCACAACAATGAAAATCTTTAGGTGTGAATATCTCCTAAACGAAGCGTTTGCGGACATACCTTCAGAGTCTTGTTTTGAGGTCCTTAGTTCATATTTTCAGTTTGGCCACTTAACCCTGAAACACTCTGTATATCCTGCAATAACTATCAGATGTAAACGCACCTTAAGAACAATCATTTCAATCAAACCGATCTATCCTGCATTTTTGCAAAATTATATGCGATAAATTTCATATACATTACAATAATTACTCAAAGAGCAAATTAAATTAATATTCTATGGAATATATTCTCTCATACATCCCAGTCCAAGATCAATTCCTGCCAACTTAAGCTGGGATTAGTTCTTTACTTAAAAAAAAATATATAAATTAATTTAGTTAATTAGTACTTTTGTACAAAAATTGACGTTTACATAAGAACCTCCAAATGCCCAACCTCAGCAATATAAATAAATAATGATAATCAATATAACTTGAATAATACATGAACAGTTTCAAGTTCTGATAGTTATTTATTTTTATTTTTTTTTTTTAACGGCGCATCTACATCTTGGTCATTAGCGCCGGGCTATCTACAGGTTGCCACCCTTTTCTAATGCCAACAGCACGTGGTCGGTCACCCATTCAGGTACTGACCACGCCCGACGCTGCTTAACTTCGGTGATCTATGGGAACCGGTGCATTCAACGTGGCTATGGCCGTTGGCAAGTTCTGATAGTATATGGTAATGGGTATCTACAGGAACTTGTTAGCAGTAAGGTCACTCAAACTGTCGCAATCACGTTCAATTCACACAAATAAGTGATTAATGGACAAGAGGTGTAGTGATTGATCCATTCTGCTAAAGCAGGGCAAACTTAGAGTTAACCTAGCTGGTGTTCAGTGTTGGAGTGTACCAAAGGCTGCCTTCGATTCATCATGGAATGGCGAGGACTAGCGACTACAGACTCCCGGGATTTGAACCCAGAATCTCTCGTTTTACGTTCGAATTCATTATCTATTCCGCTCCCTGTACTTCCTGAGGGCAGCCAGACAGGGGCTAATTGTCTATATCACCTTCCTACATGGGCGTATATAGGACATAAGTTTGGGGGGCAGGGACAATTTCGGGGGGGCCGCTTCCGGGGTACCTATGGAATACTAACAAACTAGAACATGTAATAGTTTTAGCCACGAACGCTATTATACCCAAAATAAAATATTTTTTAAAAAATAAGTGATCTTATTTAATTTATTTTTAAGGGATTAATGACACATTTTTACCAATCACATCAAAATTGGGGGGGGGGTACTGTAGCCCCCTCCTTATATACGCCAAAGCCTAACTACCTGCTCTGAAGAAGAACATTGAGTCTTAAGAACCCATCTTATGGAGTCGGGCGAATTATTGCCCTAAACCACTAGACACTGTCCGAAAAAGTTGCCGAATTGTTGATAGAAGAATATTCATTTTTGTAATTAATCCGTTTAGGCTTAGGGCGCGAAGTGTAAAAATACAAGTTTACTTTTAGCGCGTTTGCTTTCATAGGGAGGAACCCGCTTATGAGGTTGATCTCATGAAGATATCCGGAAGTGCCAACTAGAAAACTTCACGTTTCAGATCCCATAGATCACCAAATTACAAGCGATTCTAATATAAATATATACATCAGGGCCTTGGAGGAGAAAGGGTGAATCTGGAAAATCGACTTCTTTTAAATTTTATTTTCTGATTCAAAAAGATGTAGGAAACACGACGCTTCGCCTTGCTTCTCTAGTTCGCCTTTAATTCTCTCACAGTTTCAAGTTAAAGTGAATAAAACCATTATCTATGAAGAATTTAATGTCTAATCCCGTGTCAGAAATTCCCCTCCTGGAATTTTGTTACCCATAAATCAGTCGTAAAAATTATAATTAAAATATTGCATACTTCAGGTTTATGAATCAGCATTCCATAGAGAAAACATTTGCCCTTGCTATCCTCAAGCACTTCTAGAACTTAGAGTTCTATTTCCCAACATCCGGAATTCGTGATTCGCCCTTTCTCTTCCAAGGTCCTGATGTATTCTGTTCGCTTTCTAGCTTGCTTAAAAATGGACAGATTTTACTTACATTTGGTACAAATTGTTCTTGTGCCTAATAGACTTGAAAAGGGACTGCCATAGACATGTAAGACTGCAATCAATTTTAAATGATAAGAACATCCTAGTACTGTGTAGAACCAAGTAAAATGGAGGTTCCTATAAGAAAAATGGCTAGTGAAGGAATATAGAGAAATGTGACATATTCTAGACACCTTGGAAATGGGAGAATTCTCGATCAAACCTTCCACATGAATTTCTCAAGAATAAGGATTCCATATTCTCTTCTATATGTGTAAATTCTCTTAGGTCTTTGTGTATTTTTATTATTACATTTTTTTGTTATATCCTTCATTAAGCGACTTTTACATTGGCCGTACGGTGGTAGCTTGGTGTGTTAAAAACACGACATTATTATGTTCCATATTTTTTTTTTTATTTATTTTATTTTTTATGGTTATGATCAAAATTAATTAAAGTTATGCCCGACTCTTAGGAACTGCATAATTTCCTTCTAATACTTAGCAATTTTGTGATATGGAAAATTTAATAACCCGTAAAATACAATAATAAAGGAAACCAATGCATCCGAAAATTCATGGACCGTTCTCTTTTTATTTTACGGCTTCTAGGCCATTTGCGACCTTTAAGGTTGTCTAGAAATTGATGCTTTAATTTTTGTGTTAGGAAATAAATTAGGCTTTGGAATGGTTACTTATTTCACATCCCTTTTTGAGATATTTAATAAAATATAAGTACAAATCTGTCCGTGATTGTCAATGGTTGATTCTGTCCATGCATCCCAATCTCGAGACTGAGCCCTCGTTGAGGGCAGAATATTTCGAAGTTTTGAAATTAAATTAAATGGAAAATATTATTCTATATAATTATGCTCTGAAATAATTTTGAATTTGACAGAATCAGGTTGAAAAAAATTTACTATATTTAAGAAGACTACAGCTTGAATTGAAACATGATTTGGGGATGGGTGAAACTTGCAGGGGTACGAAGAGGGGTGGAAGAGTTGGGATTTAAAGGTTTCTTAGTTGGTAGCATGGAGGACAGACAGAGGTAAGGAATTCCATAGCGAAGTGGGAACAAATGATTTTTCGAATAAAGCTGCAGGGCAGGCCCAGAAGAATGAAGCGGGTGTTTGGATTTATGGAGGCGAAAAGAAATAAGAGTATCTTGGCGATTGAGTGACTTGGTAAAGAACTGAGCCAAGGATGTTCTGGCGACGATAACCAAGGAATAGCTAATTCAACTCTTTGTAGAGGTGCGGTATATGGGCGTCTCTGGGGATATCGACGATAAAATGAATGAAAAAGCTCGTTTGAGTTTTGCCTCGAGCTCGCCAGAATGTCATCGAAAGTGAGATTTTTCTGTTCAGACCTAGAGTGGCGTGCCATCCAAGAATCTAAATCTTCGTAAAATACATCCATGTACTCTGGTCTTCCTTCATTGCGCTCACATAACTAAATCGCAGCTCCAGTATTTCCTTTAGGGCAGTTACTTCTAGCTTTTCATTTCTGTCTTGGCCAGTCAGGCCTGCCACTCTTTGGGGGTACTTCATATTCGCAAATGTAGAGTTAATACACACCAGTGTATCCTTAGCAGAACCCAGCCTTCACTTCAATGAAGCAGAGAGTAGGTAGATAGATGCCGATAAACATATCTTCTGGTCAGCGAAACTACCGCTCAAACCGAACCCCTCGATTTTTTCTATGTTGGTTTCTTGTATTGTTCAAAACAAACTCAACAAACTTCATCTATGCCCTTGTGTTGTTAATAAACGATACGAACGATAAAATGCAAAATAAAAATGCCTCATATGTATTTGGACTCAGTTTTGCATCATCCTCAATATCTCCATTTTCCACAGTACCTTCCCCGAAGTGAAAACCAAACTTTATGAACCCTCGTTTAGATAAATGTCATACTTTTGTAAATACTTTCAACTCAATCCGTTGTTTTTGAGTACCCGAATCAGAAGTTCAAGATTTGTTCACTTTTGTCGCTTCGAATGCGAAGTCACAGCAAAGATTTTTTTTAAAGCTATTAGGTTCTTAACGAGTTATTAATATTGCCGATTGTGACGTAGGTAACCTGTAGCATAGATGATGCGGAGATGAAAGGACTACAAAGATAAGAGAATGAGGGTAAAGTTGAGAGTGCTGATGGATGCGATGAGTGGGTGTGGATGGTGGCCTCTATCGAGTTAGTGCCCCATAATAACGGGAAGGTGGAGTCGCCGTCAAAGTGTTAGTACTCCTTAAGTGGGGGGGTGTCACTGCAATGGAATTACTACCCCCACCTAGGCCAATCTCGTCCTACACCCCACACTTCCTCTCCTTTCTCCTCCTCTATACCACCGCACTGACCCTAGGGGTCTCTCCCTATAGGCACTCCTTTCTTATACCAGGCAAATGTTTTCACTCCCCATTTCCCGTTCTTCACAGACAGAAATATTCACGAATTAGGAAATATGAATTCTTCGAAGAGCGTTTCGATATGCTGAGACAGTTTTTATATCCGAAGACAGTGGACCAACAAAAAGTACACATTGGCAAAAAGAGACCAAGAAATATCGATCAGAAAAAATACAAACATGAAAGAGATCTATTGAATAGAGATTTGGAGTAAAATTACGGCCAAGATGACAAACATCTTTTTCACAAATTGTAAAAAAGGACAGCTAATATATGTTAAATTAATTTAGGAAAAGGGTTAAGAATTGAATTTTAATGATAAATTTAAAGAGTCTATCACATTGTTGACACTTCATTTTTCTTCTTCGTTGATAATGGCAAAATAACCGAAACGTTCCATTTGAAGGAGAAAAAAAAAGAATATTGCCTTGAGGTGAAGACCTAATTAAAAATTAAAATATATTTTAAGAGAGAATCACCTCAGAATTTTCGGTTGTGAAAAAATTGATTAAGGAAAAGAGATCTACTTCAAAAGTCCGTTACACAGGAGTTGCGTAACTAAGCACATTCCTCAGAAGATGGAAAGTGTATTCAGCATTCCTGATCAATTGATTTAAATACTAACAAGGGGAGTATACAGCGATGGGGTCACCGATTTGGACCATTTTTTTTTTCTGGTGATTCTACATCGAAAAATAGACATGTGTCCGAGCGTTCCGTCCAATGCACCTTAGGAGCCGAGAAATAAAATAAAATAAGTTGAAAGTGCTTTATTTTTTATATAGAGTTTAGAAAATGATATCGACATGATTCTTTCACCAATTCATTTGTTTTATAGAGTAGATTAAAAGAAAAATATAATCGTTAAAAAATAATTTATATTTCCTCAAATATATTCAAAAATATGCTTTCGTTTTCAGGTAAACTAGTATTATACATTTTTTACAACAAAAATAATAGCAGATATAAAATTAGCACCTTAAGAAACCCTAATATATTGAATATCATTGAAAACAAAAAATAATGATTTTTCCTAGTCTGGAAGAGACTAAAAATTTGTAAACGAAAAGGTAATGTAACGTTTTGAAATTCAATATCTCCTCTTGAGATAATACGATTTTTACATCATTGAAATCTTTCGAAAGAAGAAAGACTCTTTTTTCTAACCATATAAATGAATATTGTATTATCTCAAAAGGTACTTGCGAAAAATGGTTTTCAAAATAAAAATAGAATGTAAACTTTTTTGCATATAACGTCAATTCCAGAACACGTAGAAACACCCCGATTGGACGGAAATGTGTTACATTATAGCCTCTATTGACCCTCCAAGTTTGGTTTGGATCGGGTAAATATTCTTTGAAATATGGCCGGATTCTTGAATCTTTAACAAAATTTTAAGGGTTTGAATCTTTAGCGAAATTTAAAATACATTTTTTTTATTTTTGTAATATTCCCACAATTTTAATTTAGGGGTTTTTGAATGTGCTAAAAACGAATCTGACGTCCGTTTTTAAATACAAAATTGTTTTACATACTCGACTCTGTAGAAGTCATTATTATGCCCAAATATTCCATAAACCTATATTTAAAAACTTATCGATTATGAAACAATTTTTGATTTAAAAACGGATGTCAGATTCATTTTTAGCACATTGAAAAACCCCTAAATTAAAATTGTGGGAATATTACAAAAATAAAAAAAAGTGTACAAAAAAAAAATAATAAAAAATAAAGCACTTTCAACCTATTTTATTTTATTTCTCGGCTCCTAAGGCGCATTGGACGGAACGCTCGGACATTTTTCGATGTAGAATCACCAGAAAAAAATTGGTCCAAATCGGTGATCCCATCGCTGTATACTCCCCTTGTAAGTAAGTAGGAATAGTTTTGTAATGATCAGCTGACAGAATTATTTATTAATAAATTTTCATTAAACTTCTTCATAATGATTAATAAAAATGTTCACATTTTCAGATGGAACAACCAAAACAACGCAGTATTTGTCTAGCATTATCTTGATAAGACAATAGTTTTTCGAATCCGCGACCATGAGATGAATCCATTCTTTCTTCTAGTATGGATAAGTAGGGTGTGTCCAATTCGATTATTTGTTTAAAAACGTTGATTACTATTAGTTTATATACCCAAAAAACAGTGGATCTGAAATGTATGTTTGAAAAACATCCCCCGAAAGAAAATTAGAATGGATCCTGTAGTGCTTCACACAGCAAGCTACGCTATATAATTCCATCTTATGCTAGCGTTTTGCTTACAATAGCATTTCTCCGCCCGTTTCTTTCAATGGCTTCCTAAACAGTTCACCTTTCTTTACATCAACACTCCGTAGTATTCTATCATCAAGAAACTGAACTCTTTTATCTATAAAGGATAGTTGGAAAGGGAAAATAAGTTTTCAGAACTTTTATCAATTCTGGCAGATATTTTCTATCCTTTTTTTTTCGATTTTTGTTTTCAAGATGAAAAACTGCCCCCTCAGTTGAAAAGTACGAAAAAATATCGTAATTTATGTTGAAGAACCAACAATATGTGTTTGCGTACAGAAATGTTCCTGATTCCGGTCTTCTAAAAAATTTTGTCAAGCAGGAGCAGCACATCTAAGCACATTCCTGGGAAGTTGAACGCTCATTCCTGATTAATCTTTTAAAATACAAAATAAACTGTTCGGGTTCACAGTTTCAAGCCCGCGTTTTCCGAACTGTGAGCTCTAGACGATTTTGACCTAGCCTATGACACTCCCCGGTTCAAGACCGACCAGTGTGCTAAGTTTGGTCAAATTG
This sequence comes from Gonocerus acuteangulatus, assembly GCA_946811695.1. Classification (NCBI taxonomy): domain Eukaryota; kingdom Metazoa; phylum Arthropoda; class Insecta; order Hemiptera; family Coreidae; genus Gonocerus; species Gonocerus acuteangulatus. The sequence goes on from OX328124.1 coordinate 34,249,147, forward strand.
CTCAAACGGAGTGGATTTGTATAAAGAACAGACAGACAGGCAGCTTATTGACGATTTTGGCCTAGCAATAGAAACTCTTTGACATAGCCTCTTCGGGGTTTTCAGTACTGTACTACTTAAATAACTCACTAAAATTTCACATTTTTGTGTACTGGTCATAATGAATAAGAAAACTTTATACATTTACATAACAAAACAGAATACGGGATGCAGCTTTTCGGGATCATACAGCAAAGCTGCTGGTGGTGTCCATGAAAACCAAGATCCTAAGTTCGGTGGCTTAATTCAATTTGAACATAATACAGAGAGAAACACAACTTCTAATGAAGCGACACATTTTTGTGATTGGTGGAGGATTTTTTCTACTCAGTACAAACAACGATAGGTGCGGAAAAAATTATTAATTTGGTTCCGGAGTAAACCCCTCCTCCTAAATGGACGGATTTAGTTGTTTCTTTAAAACACATATTTGTCTTTACATGCTGACGTCGTATGCTGAGTTTCGTTGCAATATAACAAAAATTACGGCCAGTATGGTAAAAGTAGTAAATTGGGTTTAGTGTACCCCCCCCCCCCCCCCAACCTAATGGACACATCATTCTCTTTATACAGGTACTCACGACGTACGTCGAGTTTCCTTGAAAACGCGGCAAATTCGGGTTAATAAGTAGTTTGAGTCACGAGTAAACCCCTCCTGCTGATAGGGCGATTTTGCCAGTTAACGAAGTAGTCCAATTGATTGCTGTGGAAATTATATATGCCAATTTCGTGGCAAAAAAACATAAACTTAGGCGCATATCCTTTTAATAGATATGTGATCTGGACTTTGGAAAGGTATCCAGGTCGGATAAAACCCGGATTTTTTAAAAAATAAATTCTATAGAAATTTGACCACTCTTTTCAAAGAAACAAAACTCAAACTCTCAAATTTTTGCTGAAAATTGCATTTATAGTTTATAGTTTTTTTTGTATACCACTTCTGGTTATTCATTTTTTTCCTTCTTTCACATTCCTTATTTTCTTCGGTCACTTATTTTTCTGACAGAAAAAGGAAGAGATGGGAGCGTAAGCACGAGAAAAGTTGTTATATCACCACAGGTACCTTTTCGTTGACTAGTTGATATAGACACACACCCTTACACATTGTTCCACACGTTTTACACTCTCCTTAACTAACATATATTTTAGAAGTACAGGAAGAGTTACCAACAATTATTTTATTTGTAGGCGTGATAAGTTTTCGACAAATCTCGAAGATAAGTACGAAAACGTGGTAAGTGGAATCTGACCATTCCAAAGCCTTCAAAGAAGATTCAGGTGTAAATTTCTAAACGACCGCCCCAGTCAGAGACAAACTATTTGGTCCTTGAATATTCTCAAGAGTCGGTTACGCTTCATTGAGGCGAATTATCAAGGGATTCTGTTCCAAGATTTCCAAATCCTAGTAGATTTTTAACCATTTTATGGAAACACGCAACAAAGACGATGTTGGTGTTGGTTTATTTTACATTCTAAGTATGTATTCGCATAATCCTTAAATAAGCCCGGGAGTGTTTCCTGAGCAAGTTCCCATCACTAACCTGCTTAATGAAGTCCTTAAAGAGAAAAAGAAATCCCACTGCTGAGGTCCACTGTGGACGTTTTTAATTGCTTTAGTGTGAAAGAACCTGTGTTGAAGGTCCTTTTCAACTCAAATAGCGGAGTCTCACTACAGCTGCTTTAATCATGTCCAGGAAATTCAAATTGAAAACAAGTCCTGTATCCTCCGTGTTGCATTCATTCAAACTACTTGATGGATTACCGAAAAAACAAATTTTTAGTATATTGTTGTTATTTGTGTGAACTTAAGAATAAACCCGACTCGCATGAACTACGCCATTTCTGTGACTTCCGGTGTAATTTTTGTTCACTGAGCTCCTCACGGGTCTTTGTGCCACGGTTGTATCGAAATTCATGCCATTATTGTACTATATTTATTAGGTTTTTATGAGGATTTATTTATGGAATTCGAGATGATTTACAAAATATAGAAAAACTCCAGAATGTATGTTTTTATAATAAATTTAGTTTTAATATTTGTCATTAACTTTATTTGTTTATTGAGATTTTATGGTATTTTATCGGAGGGAATTTATATTTTCCTGTTGATTCTGCAGCTCTACTGATATTTCATTGCCTTATTTTCCAACGTTTTCGTAAAATGGAAGTGTAATTTGATGTATATTTTCGTTAAGTTAAAAGTTTCCTCTTCTCTGTGATAGCTGATTATTGTAGTTTTTAATATATATATATATATATATATATATATATATATATATATATATATATATATATATATATGGTCATACAGCATCTTTCTCCAGCGGTCATACTTATCCTTTCTTCGCAATATTTCGCCGGATCCCTCTCCAGCTTGTTCTGGCTGCCACTCATCCTTGCTGGTTGCTATGGGATTGATTCCATACTGCTCGTATGGAGGAGTAAGACCGCTGGAGAAAGATGCCGTATGACCAATACATTTAATTCCCAGCGAAGAAATTTAAAACATATATATATATATATATATATATATATATATATATATATATATATATATATATATATATATATATATAAATACTTAGTGTCTTAGGAATTTTGATCAGCATCTCGACCAAGATTTTTTTTTCATGTCATCATTTCCATAACGTTTAGGATTTCGAGCCTTGCAAAATCACATAAAACAACCCCTTACTTTTTTTACAATATTTACTCTTTGTCTAAAATTGCTAAATAAAATTTAAATTTGACCTTAAATCAAGAAGTCCTATTTACTATTTTAGAGATTTACTTTGTTCCTGGCATAAAAATCTCCTTCCTATTTACCATAAAATTATTCTTAAAATGTGTAATAATTAATAACTGTGATAAATATGATTAAAGCATTTTATAAAAATGATTTTAAGGTTATAAAAGGAAGATGCTAATACGAAGAAGAGCTATAAAAGTAGTAAGTTTTGTAGAACTATGATTTTTCGAACGTCGACATTGCCTATCATCACTAGCGGTTTGTGTCATAGTGTCAGGAGAGGAAGGGATTCCTACCTATAGAGAGTGAAGAAGCACGCCAAAGCCGTTGGGCGTTCCAAATCAAGTACCCCACATGACTTTACCGCACTCAGGGCATCAATAGAATCCTTTCCAAAGCATTTTACTCGGAAACAAGCATCTGCACTTGAGATAACGGCTTGACCTGTTAAGGCAAGCTCCCTTTTCGGCGATATGTTCCACACTCTGCAAACACTTCTAAAGGATGACGTAAAGGGCTTGAATCTTGAAATACCAGTAAGTTTATAGTCAATCCGATCATTATATCTTTGCCATCATTTAACGCAAACTGGCAAAGTTGGAAATACACAAATTAGTGAGATGGTATTATTATGTTCTTGACAAGGTATTAAGGGCCTAAAACGTGGCCCAATACTAGATCATAACTTCCATAAGCAAACTGTTTTTGGGAGGGGCCTGGAACTTGGCCTCTTTTTTTCAACATAAGTTTTTATGGGAGGATATCAATACTTTTTAGTGAATTTTCGGTTGGCGCCATCAACGTTTGAGATGACGTAGGGACTTGACGCTTGGTAGTGAGTCGAGCTGTTTTTGCATGTAAACGAAAAGCTCTGGGGAAAGGACCCAACTCAGATGTTCTGTATTCTCGGATTTTTCCCTTTCGTGTTGCCTTCTCCTTACCGTGACAATTCATTAGATATCCCACATGATGGGTTTCGAAAGGAAGAACAAGTAGAAAACGGGCTCCCCTCCGCTCCCCTGTGAGCGGAGTCAGATACAATTTTTCAAGAGTTTTCGATTTTTGGCTTTAAAAACACTCTAATGTCGATCATCCTGCACAGATTTCAAGTCTCTGGCTTTTTGGGTTGTGCTAATAATTTGGATAAATGGGTCGTATTAAGTCCGATTTTTTATCGCCTATATCTCAAAAACCCTTCAATGTAGAATTAGGACACTTTCCATTTTTTTACTCACGTATATTAACTAATATAACTACAAATTTCATAAAACTGAGATATAATATCAAAGAAAATCACAAATTTTTTGAAAATTTTTAAACATACGTTTAAAGAGAAATTTAAATTTTAAAGTTTTAAAAATGACCTTAAAATTTCAATTTTTGTAAATAATTCATGATATACATCATTTTAATGTAATACGATAACAAATGCTTTTTATCGCACCTTTCTAGCTCATTTTGTTTGGAAATTATGGTCAATTTTATGATCACTTGTCTGTCAAAAATTGTGCTTTTATGAAAAACTTAAAGTCTCATAACTCGAAAACACATACATAAATAGTGAAGATTATGGCAACATTATTTTACAGTCCATCTAGTAATTGTTGATGTTCATTATGTCCCTGTACTTCAACACCGTGGTGGCTGCACCATCCAGGTAGCCTACTTGTAGATGGCTTCTATAATTTCAAAGCTCTTGCCTCTTGACTCGTAAAGTCCTCCGAGTGCTCTTTCCTTTTATTGGGAATAAAATACAAGTGGGTCGTGTAGATTTTATATCACGCTCCTGTTGAGCAATGGGTCTAAATAAAAAATATTCGAGTCAAGATTTTTCTATATACCAAAAAAAAAAAAAAAAAAAAAAAAAAAAAAAAAAAAAAAAAAAAAAAAAAAAAAAAACAGTCCCGTAACAGGCCACGAGGGCCCTGAGGGGCAGATACTATAGAGGTATCTGATTCTTGACCATACGGCACGCTAGGGAGATAGTATGGTCAGTACTATGCTCCGGCCGCCTGATTTTCCCCTCGATTGCTACGACTGCTAGAGACATTAGCAACAAGGTACTCATTTTTAAATTAATTAAAGGCTGGGTTGGCCTCTGACGGGCAGGGAGGCCAAATTCAACCCATGAACGAAGACACTAGAAGAAAAAATCGTTAGTGAATGCTCGGGATTTGAACTCAGGTCCTCCAACTTATTAGTCCAGTGCTCTACCACTGAGCTAACCTCGACCCCCTATATAGCAATAACCTGGATAAAAATGTCTCAGGATCATTTTGAATTCGAATACAAGAGTGTTTTTTTTAAATTTATTTCGCTCAATCAAACAGTAATTTGTTTGCTTCTTTCCCAATCTCTGTCACTTTCCCTCTCTCTGTCGCGCTCTCTCTCCCTCTCTCTTTTTATCATGCTCTCACGCCTCTTTCTTCCCCCCTTTTGATTTAAATTTGATAAATATCAAAAATGAAAATATTATCTACATGCGGGGGCCTGGTGGCCTTTAGTGTTAAGGCGTGAGCACCTAACACTCCGCGTGCCAAGGGTCGTGGGTTCGATTCCCACCTAGGTGACTTTTCTTTGACAAAAAAGAAAAGGCATCAGCCCTATCCTGGCTAGAAAAGGGGTGGTAACCCATAGAGAACCCGTCCTAAAATTAACCCCGAGTTAAAATTTGAATAAATAATGTGAAAATATATTTTGATAATAATATCTGATTTTCCGGTTTACAATATATCTTTAATATAATAAAGATGTAACTGTCTTTACACGTAAGTTATGTGTGAAAAAATATTTTTCGTCTGTGCGTTTGTGCACGCTGGTCTTAGAAACAGCTTAACCGATTTAGCTGCGGTTTTTACTAAAATATTGCGGTAAGTTTCACTTAACATTTAGTGTTTGTTTCATGTCTATTGGTTCATTAATAAAAAGGTTATTATTATATATATATATATATATATATATATATATATATATATATATATATATATATATATATATATATATATATACTTTCTTCTATATCATCTATCTATCTTTATTAAAATAACTGTTCATCATATAATATCAACAAGGTCCAGTTTCCAGTGAGCCTATGTTCGCATAGTCAGCCTTGATATAGTTATTTTTTGCCACTTGTTAGCAATCCTAGCAGCCATTATGTTGTTTTTGCCACTTGTTAGCAATCCTAGCAGCCATTATGCTTTGATCCCCGATGGCTATCTGTACAATATCGAGTATAGAGAAGCTTTACTGTAGAGTAGATTTTTTTTTTTAATACCCAAAAGACGGTCTTTATAATCCGAAAAATGCCGCCCAAAGTCACTATTCCACGCGGACCAAGTCGCAGGCACAGCTAAGTAAGTAATTAAGAACAATTAGCCATTGAATGGAGCATCATAAAATTAGTTAAAATCATGTTGGTAAAAGCGATTAAGAATGATAAGATTACCTAAAGAACTAATTAAAGTTTGCCTTAGAGGATGAATTGCCGACTTCAAACCCCCTTTGAGGTGTAGAAAGGAGCGGATATTGAGAAGTGTAGGTGTCAGTAGGAAACACGGAGTCCCTCAAGGCTCTCTATTTCCTCTACTTCCCTTTATTATTTCATATAGAGACTTCAAACACTCCCATTAGCAAATCCTCTTCTTCTTGGAATGGCTTTTTCTTCTTTGATCCTTTTATTCGCATTGTTTTTCTTCAAATAAGCTAATTTCCTGGTCCCTGGATTTCGAACTGCGGCCGATTAAACCTCGATAGAATAAGATGGCTTGAAACGAAATGCAGTAAAACCTCGTTAAACTCGTTAACCCAGAACTCTTTAACCCCCGGGTGTCCGGATAAACCGGAGCAGTCTTGAAAGCGAAATTATGTTGTTCAGTTTAGTAAATGAAGGCTTGACGATAAATTGCTATTCTCAAGGTACAGTATAGTTTTGCTGTTTCGTTTGCTTGTTGTCGGCGATATAGACGAAACGTAAAAGCATTCTTGTGACTATGGGGAAAAAGGATGGAGCATTGACAAGAATTGATAAGGGATGGCTGTAAAGTTGTAAAGTTTGGAGTCGGGAACTTCGACCGTATCTGATTGTAAATGAATAGAAAACGCATTAAAAGCTTTTGTTTCAAGATGATTTCTAAGGGCAGTTTATGGTGGTTATGACCCACTCAGAAGCAGTAGCAAACATTGAGAAATTTATGGTGCATTTCGAGAGTCAAGCCAAATGAACTTCTAATGTTGAAGCGGTTGCGAGATCGCGCTGCACGTAAGCTAACGTAACTAAACTGAGACAGCAGAAGCTTACTGCCTTCTTTACTACAGGCTAGTTTGTAGCTATATTGAGTACGGTGCATATACATGGATTATTACAGTGCGTATAGTGTGCTTGGTTTTAGGTGAAAGTGTGTCGATAATAATTTATAAACTCCAATAAAAAAAATCAGGTGATTTATACGTTTTTTTTTCTCGTTTTTTCCGTCATTCTCCGGGTTTTCGTTAGCTCGGATCGGCCCTGGTCCCAGTTGATCCGGGGTAAACGAGGTTTTACTGTAGGTAGGAATTTTACTAGAATTTTTAATGAAGATTTTAATGTTCATAAGTTTACTACAACAAGAACAATAAAAAATAAAACGTTTATTATTATCAAATAACATTTGTCGATACATTTTCTTTGACAAAGAATGGTCTATATTAGGTGTGGTCAAGCTCCTCGATAGTCCGAGCCATTTTTCAAAATTTTAATTTTTCGTGAACCGCAATTAAATGTATTAAAACAATTTTTTTTTACGGAAATTATAGTTATTAAAAACATATAAATAAAAGTAAAAAATATGTGGGTCTTGTTTAGAACAGGCCCGCCAGTGATTTTATAATGATATTTAGTAACTGTTACTATTTAATTTGATACCATCGATACAGAAATAAAAACACATGTTTAAATACTATTTAATTTAGTATTGTTTGTGTATTTGCGGTTATTAAAGTATTAAACTATGAATATTTTTGATGTTTACGATCTATGCAAAGAAGAGCAACGAGCCAGGATTTTCTTTGTCGAAAGAGGAATTCTACCCAAGGAAAGATATTGTAAAAAAGGCCACATTATGATATTTTACGAAGAAAGGAAAAAATATAGATGCAACAAAAGAGAATGTCGGTTTGAATGTGGCGTTTAAATCATATGTTCCTTTAACCCATATTTTTTTATTTATCAATAAGTAACTGTTACTAGATAAATCACTGGCGGGCCTGTTCTAAACAAGACCCAAATATGTTTATTGAATTTAAATATTAAAAATTAAACACATTTATTTTACTTCTCTTGATAATTCTTTAGCAAGAGTGATAAAAATTGTTTCCTTCAAAGCAAAATGTCATCTGTCCGTTGTAATAAGAGGTTACAAATTCAAAATCGGTCTCGAGTCGACGATTACGGACGATCACGCCCGTTTATGTTCGTTTGCGCAGATTCGATCAAATTTAACATGGACGGAAACGAAATTAGTGACAACTTTGCACTTAATCTTTCACATTCGTTGTTAGTAATTTTTTTTTTATTATCTTTATTTGATAATTATACAATACACAAAATATTTTTTATAATTATTATGTTCATGACTAAATGACAAGAAGGACCGATAGGAAAAAAGCCCATTGGCCAAAACCTATTAGCTTGAATTTTTATCTTAGGTTACACTTAGTAATTTAAAATAAATTTTAAAAGAGCCGCAATATCATTTCCACATTTGCTTTCTTATCTTGTGAGATAAAGGTTCGTAAAACTTTTGAATATGAAGGCTCTTCCGTCGAAATAATCACTAAAGATTTTATCACCTATCGAATACTAGGTGATAAAATCTTTAGTGATTATTCCAAATTCTTATAGTGATTATTTCGCATTCTTTATTGATTATTCCTAGATAATTATTAGTGATTATCCCTAAATAATTATTAGTGATTATTCCTAATCCTTATCTTCACCATCTTCGCCAAAACGTCACTCTCTTCATAGCATATATCTTCATAATTATCTCTTTTCTCATTCATTTTCTTAAGAATGCATCTTCATCTTTCAGGAGCATGCCCACGGCTATTGGTCTCCGGAAACGCTAGTACTTGCAGCGAGACTAAGTACTTTCTTTTTTATGCAATTGAAAGACAGAAGATTATAGACTGATGATTACGGAACTCTATTAAGCCTATTTTCTATCTCCTCATAAAGCCAATTCGTGATCGAGAAATGACTATTTCTCGATCACGAAAGAACTGGTCACTCATATATAGATATATATATATATATATATATATATATATATATATATATATATATATATATATCTTCAAAATTTATTTTTCCAAATTAATACATTAACCTTTTTAACCAACTGAAATGAATTTTCGAAAGATTGGTAAGTACGCTGTGTTCATAGCATCCCAAAACATTTGGGCAGCATACTTTCTTTCTATATATATATATATATATATATATATATATATATATATATATATATACATATATATGTGTGTGTGTGTGTATATATATATATATATATATACATACATACATACATAAATGTCTATTCACCCTCCACTATCTACATGAATAATCTGAAGTTAGGCACAATAATACTATGATTTAAATAAAATGTTTTCATAAACAAAAAACCCTTTTCGAAAATGTATAAATCTCATACAGAAAAAGCAACTCTTAAATTTTGATTGCATTATTTCACTCGGAGGAAAAACTGATGGAAGTTTTGAAATTGTTTGTTTAGTTCCATGGAATGCGTTGGTCACGCTTTCACGTTAAATGCTTTTACCAGTAAAATCATTTTTAATATAAATCGGCATCAAAATAAAGAATGATGTATTTTTTTTATTATATATAGTAATATTCAATGCTTCATTTGATATGATATATGCCATTGTGTTTTATAGAATTATGCCTTCTAATATAACCATATTCGAAATAATTTTATTTTCTACCATAAAAGAAAATTAATGTACAATATTTTAAAATAATTCTTTATTCGCCTATTAAGAAACAATAGAGCCATAAAATGCGACCTTTAAACCACGGCATAAACACTAAGTATTGAGGAGAGTGAATTATTGATCTGAAAGCACTTTGCGTTTAATAATGTTTTGAAGTGACATTATGAGTTTTTATTAAAACCCTCCAAATAATGCTTGAACGCAGAAACCAAATGTACTGAAACTTTCATTTTCAAGGAAGCATCATACTTAATTTTGAAGGAAAATAGTTTTCTTTAACTGAGAACTAACTAATACCACAACCAGGGCGTGGAATTCAGCCGAATTTATCCTAAGGCTTAGCAAATCCTTCAACACTCCCGAGATAAGCTAATATGTAGGAATAAGAACCCCAAGATGTCTGAACAAACATCTCTTATCCCCCCACACTCGTCTAATTAGCAAACTTTCCAAGGTTAAATTAATATCTTTATGAGCTTCCTTATGAGCAAGGAGAAGTCCTAAAAGAGTTGTCAGCTTCTTCGAAGAGCATTTAGTCTAACTCTCTCCTAATTTTAGTATCAGGCCTCATTTATATAAGGATTAAATTTATTTTTACGATCCACTCCAATTCTTTAATTGCACACTTATATTTAATGACAAGAGATCAGCAACCAATATGACCAGTAATTTATACGTTTTTAAACGTTTACTAAAACCTTTTTAAGAGAGGGGTGCTCAAGCTTCAACTGCTAGCGATTGTCATTTAATTAGGCTACACACGATTCTGGCAGGCCTGTGGGTTAGACCTCACCAGTCCGCCTGAAAGCCGGTAAATACAGGTTGGTCCCGAAGGAAGTGGCCATACTTGAGTTTTTGCGTTTTGAGTTGGGGCGTGCACTCCAACTAAAGTGTAGTCCAATGCCACCAAGGAAACATTTTTACTTGCATTATTTCATAGATATAGGCGTTTCCGTGTTTTTTCGTCTAAACGCTAGCTTTGGACCATTTTTGGACTATTTGCCTTTCACGCCGAGGGAAAATTTAATTCTGATGACATTTTCAAAATCTTCATTAAATTTCCTATAAGATCTTATGTACTTTGTGGAAAAATTTCTCAAACCAAATTCACAGGAGCCACCCAAACAAATAACCTATCGCGAAATAAAGGTTTTTCATTTTTAGTGTTCAACGGGCCGCACGAACATTTTTTTAGTTACCTACTTAGCTGGGACTCTCAGAAAAGTTGCGTTATTTCAATACCTTTCACAAGGTACAAACACATTTTAGATAATTACATGACTGATTTGGTAGTAAGTGTCAACAGTCAATAAACGTAAAACCGCGTGAGAAGTTTTTTTATCGGTTTATCTTAGTTACCTCTTGTAGGATTAAATTCAGCAAGTTGATGCATTTATCTTTTTTCACCAGTATTGTGCTGTTCTCCAAACGAATACAATGCCGTTTCAGTACAGTACCTCATATTGAATATGCTGACATGACGTGGAACACTAAAAATTAAAAAAACTTTATTTCGTAATTTTCTGAGAGTCCCAGCTAAGTAGGTAACTAAAAAAATGTTCGTGCGGCCCGTTGAACACTAAAAATGAAAAACCTTTATTTCGCGATAGGTTATTTGTTTGGGTAGTTGCTGTGAATTTGGCTTGAGAAATATTTCCACAAAGTACATAAGATCTTATAGGAAATTTAAAGCAGATTTTGAAAATGTCATCAGAGTTGAATTTTCCCTTGGCGTGAACGACTCGTAGCGCGAAAATGGCCAAAAACTAGCGTTTGGACAAAAAAAAACACGGAAACGGCTATAACTAGGGAAATAATGCAAGTAAAAACTTTTCCTTGGTGGCATTCAACTACACTTTAGTCGCAGTACACACCCCTCAAGTATGGCCATTTCTTTCGGGACCACCCTGTATATTCCGGCCGCCTGAACAGTTTCAACTGGCATTCAGGCGGACTGTTCGGGCCTAACTGACTGGTCGGTGATAAAATGACGCCGGTCTGATCTCAGTATATTTTTGAAGCAACTGAATGATCTTTCAACATCCACTGAAGTCACCGGTGTGTATTTGAAGGCTACAATCTCCATGGGATTCAACTCAACTGTTAAACATCTACTTGCTGTTTTGCCACTGTGAATGTCCCCAATAATCTGGATATCTATCCACCCAGGGGGTTTCCCTATACAGTCTTTTAACTTTCTTTTTAATTTATTCCCAGTATTTCCTTCTAAAACTTGCATTTTCTCTATTACTCCCTGTATGATTGCAATGCTATCTGTTGACAAGATGCATTTTGTATCTACTATTGATATAGTATATATAAAGCAACCTTTGCTCCTTGGAATTAGAAAATATGTAATCAGTGACATATGCTCAATAGGTAAAGTATTATTTTCTTTCTCGGTTTCCCCTTTGTTTCTTCAATTGCAAAATAAAAAGATTATCGAAATATGTAACAAAAAAATGTATTTATGGCAAAAAAAAATATGGAGTTTTGACAAAATATTTTAAAAAAATGTAAAATAAAAACCTGTTTAAATGCTCTAAAATCACTTAAAACATTCATAATTATATCAATAATTAAGATTTTCGAATCAGAAAGAAATATTTAAATACAGTAAGATCCGTGCCCTGGTGATGATATAGTCCAAGAGATAGCAGGAAAAGGTACTTCTCTTGCCTTTGGCGATTGAAAATGGCAGCCGGAAAAGCCTCTATTATTTTTAATTACAGGGAAAATGTCTAAACAACCGGCTCTAAGTTTGTGTATAGCTTCATATTTACGTAACGATTACGGAAAAATTGCTCCAAGAGAGTTTCCTCGGACAAGGTGGAGCAAGAGCGTTAAAAAAGTAGGTCGAAAAATTCATGCTTGAGGACATGATCCAACACCAGCGTGAAACTTTGTGTAAGCAATCACCTATTAAATAAACAGAATTCCAAAAGTCAGACATTTTGATTGGAGCTAAAGTACCCTTTAGCTACAGCCCCCCCCCCCCCCTCAATTTTGATATCAACGGTAAAAATGTGTCATAAAAACTTTCGAAATAAATTAAATAAGATCTCATTTCAGAAAAAATAATGTTGTTTTTTTTTTTTTGTGTAGTAGCGTTTTAGTTATACATATACTGTTCCAAGTTCTAGAATGTTAGTATTCAATAACCCCTAAATTCACCCAGCCCCCCTCAAAATTATTTCTTATTTACGCCCGTGCACTGCTACCCAAAAGTTGCGAGAGTCTTGATCTTTGGAATTAGCTTGCTGTGCTAGATCAAAATGTTTGGCTTTTAGAATTCACTTTATTTAATAGGCAAAGATTGCTTACTCCGCGTTCTGTCTCAGACGCTAGGTAAGTTCTCTGTTCAGCTGCTCCAGGGGCTTATATAGGAAATAATTTTCGGGGGGAGGCTGGGAGCATTTGGGGGGTATGAAATACAAACAATCTAGTACTGGGAATAGTTATCCGACGAAAACACTATTACACCTAAAAAATTATTTTTTCTGAATTAGGTGATCTTATTTAATTTATATTTGATGTTTTTAAGACACTCACGGGGGGTTGCAGCCCATGAGTTGCTCTCTAAGTGCTACCGGACTTTTATACATGCAATTCCATCTACGTGGGGAATGTTTCGTGCGAACAATTGAGCGGGGAATATCTCGTCTCGAGACCACGTTTTCTTTTTATTTTGTTTTTTGTGTTCTACAACTTTCCTTTTTTCGCCTATTAAAATACCCCACAGAAACATTAAGTTAATAGGATTAATATAGATTATGAACATTAAAAATACAACTGTTATATTCCTCAGATCATATTTGAAGTGAAGGAAATGCACTCTCCTTAACATCTCGGTGTTAAATGTAAACGCCCCAGTTTGAATGTGGTGTCAGGCTAAAACCTTTTTGAAAGCGCAGAGAAGGTTCAGGAGAGAGAGACGATAGTGAAGAGCGAGGGGTGTTGAATTGTTAGCTCCAGGCCAATGGGGGTGTTGGAGATAGCTTTATAACCAGGAACAGTCATCTTTTTTTGGGGCTCTTCCTTCAGCTCCGTTTCTCTCCTACATCGGCTAACAACAAAACCTATCCTGATTAAATGTGAACATTTATAGAGTGAAGTGCTCTTTAATGTACCCTTATATAAAAACCTGAAACATTTGTTTACAAGAAAGAGATACAGTATCCCACCATTAGGGAATTTGGAACAATTTCTGCGCATTTTCGAATGGTAATCCATAAGGATTAACCCGTTAATGGACAAAATTCCCTGTTGGTTTTTCTATAATATGAGGGCTATTTAAATAAATAAGACAGTTTGAACTCGTAAAAAAAAATCGTACATTCATGGCATACCAATATCCATCGAGGGGTATGCATAAACAGGCAACCCGCAACGTAGGGGTGTTGCGGGTTCCTTACTCTGCATTTTTATACGTTGTGGGTAAGATTTGGTCTGGTCATATCACTGATTGTCTCTACATGTTGCCTTTTCCACATAAGTGATAATATTTTTTGGCATTTTTCGTTTATGATTTTTGGTTTTTGTTTTATAAAAGAGCAAATCAGCGTCGTTGCGAAGCGCGTAAAATAAATTTAAAAAAAATGTTGATTCCTATAATATTTTCAATCGAGTTTACCCGCATTAAAAACAAAAATATCAGACAGTCATTATTGCATGGTTATGTCTCATAACGCTATGGCGTTAGTCTAAAAGGCAAACGTACTCCAGAAGAATTCAATTAGAGAGGTTAAAATTTTCTGCATATAATCTGTTAAATTTTGCTTTCCATCCTTGAGTTCATGTATCGAATTTATGCATTTCATCGAATTTTCTCATTCATTACTTTAAGGAAATGCGCCTAAATTGTCGAGCAAATGAGAAGAGTTCTGAAGCAAAGCCAGCCCGTAAATATTATCGGGGTTAGAAGAAAACAGTTAATTCTTGTAATTGCAATTAAAAATTCAACTTTATAATACATTTTTTGGGTCTTTTTTACTTTACCCACGCCAGTTACTTTTATTACTAAAACAGTTATTTATCGTATTATTAAGTTAATAGTTATGAAGAACAGATGTTTAAACTTATAATTAGTTTAAATAAATTATTTATTCAACAAATGTAAACAAAAAAAAAATGAAAATACAAATGGTTGATTATTCCGGAGGCCAATAGGCTTTTATTGATTTTAATATACATTGAAATATATCTTCGTTTTCGTCACCTTCTTCTGAACACGAGTTAATTCTACGATCTCCTGGTATATGCCCGAAGTTAATATTCGGGCATATACCAGGTCTCTTCTGGATTATGGAAGTGTAGCGTACACATCTGCCAAGCCCAGCAATCTTAAAATCCTAGACTCTATACAAAATAATGGTTTACGCATTGCAACGGGAGCCTTCAGATCCAGCCCCTCTAATAGCCTACATGTAGAATGTGTCGAATTACCATTGGAATACAGACGTATGCAGAATTGTTTGAAATATTGCCTTAAAACTAAATATTTAAATAGTAAGTGCGTCCCGCAATCTATTGACGAAGATCTGTTACGAAAATACCAAATGAAACCATTGAGGCAACGCCCACTGCTGGTAAGATGTATGATTTATGCACAAGACACTGACCTACTACAAACAAAACTCTTACCCAGACCTCCCGTAACGTTCACACCATGGACTCTAAACAATTTGAAACTAGACCTAGGACTGACTAAATACAAAAAATCCGACCCGACATCTACACATTCATACAAACACATATTCAAGTCATATCTTGACAAAAATAAAGACACAATGTTTATTTACACGGACGGATCCAAGACAGCTGAAGGCACAGGCGCAGCAGCTGTAATGGATATAAATACCTTACAGCTTAAACTACCAAAAAGTACAAGTATTTATTCTGCTGAGCTGCACGCCATTCACCTTGCTCTGGGAAATGCACACGACATACAAAAACAAAAGGTAACACTATTTACGGACTCACTCAGCTCAATACATGGACTACAAAACATGTACAACGACAATCCCATCATTATGAACATACTAGAACAGATACACCGGACGAATAAAGAAATCACAATATATTGGCTCCCAGGACATGAGGACATAGGAAAGAGCAGTCAAGCTGACGTACTGGCTCGGACAGCTACAAGACAAAACCGACAGGACATAGACAAAGTTACATTACAAGACCTGCAAATCGAAGTAAGAAGGTTTATTACAGAAAAGTGGCAGAAATCTTGGCACATGACGACAGAAAACAAACTTCGCGAAATAAAACAGACGGTAGATGAATGGCCTTCAAGCAAAAGGGATAATAGAAGAGACGAAGTGATATTATGCCGCTTAAGAATTGGCCATTCCCGACTGACACACTCTTATCTCATGACAAGACAGGACAGACCGACATGTACACAGTGTAACACACCGCTGACTATAAAGCACATACTTACTGAATGTTTACAGCGACAAAACTATGACTTACCTTACAATATCACTGAATTACTCGGCGATGGAAGCAAATATATAGATAACATACTGAACTACCTCAACAAGACCAACCTCCTAAACAAATTATAATTATAATTAAACATGAACAAATTATAACAGGACATACACACATATATGTGTATGTATTTTATTTGTCTTAAAATGTTAAAACTATACAGCCGTACTATACTAAAATCTTACATTTGACAATATAAAACTAACAGGAGTGTGAAACCTCCTTCAACCAACTTAATTGATTATGTGTATAAACTTCATGCATTATTATAATATTGATTTTTCATATATTCAAGTATATTGTAATATTGTATTCTCTTATAAATAGATGTGTATATAAATTTCAATTTGTATATTTGGCCAAAAATGTGTAAAATAAGATTGTATTTAATTAGATGTATTTAATTAGTTGTATTTAATTAGATGTAATTTTCGTATGTATATTATATATGTAATTTTTGTTCTGAGCGAGTCGCCTTAGTTACGGTCGCTCATAAATAAATAAATAAATAAAATAAAATTCTGAACACGAACTCACAAAGATAGGAGTCAATGAGGGACCTTCTCGTTCCGCATTCCACTTTGTTTCTTCGTTTAGCGGAGGCCCACAATGATTCGATTCTTTGAGTATGGGCTCCTGTGGTGGGATCTACGAAATTTTCTGAGTGATTAACACTATAATGCCTGTAACGCATTCCTGGAATTTCACTCAGACCTTCATACGATCTCCATAGATCTGAAAATATTGTTATACCTGGGCGTACAGAAGATTTAATGCATTCGGTTAATGTAGCCGCTGTTCTTTCTGGCACGGCATACAGAAAAACCTCCCTGGTTTCTCTACACACGCCTCCAAAAACCCATTGATTTGGGTACACCCATCCGACGTGATTTTTCCTCTTGGAAAAACAGCTTTCGTCAATTTCTACGTGAAGCCCTTTACCGCCAATCACCATGGGTTTCATTAAAATGTCACTTGCACATACTTCTCTTAACATATTTTTCCAGTCCCTTATGGTTCGGGAAGAAATTTTAAACTCTTTTTCACAAAATTTTGTCGTTGTATAGTCATTCGCCCAGGCAGAAATAAACAAAATGCATTTTCCTATGGATAACTTACAATGACTAAACCATGTTCCTTTATAACCCCCTATTTCCTGTCGACAGCTTCTCAAGTGGCATCGAAATAAGGGGCTCTTTTCTTTGGAAATACAAGCTTCATGAAATGCCCTCTTCTACACTTCCGCGTTTTAGTCAGAACTCCATACTTTTGTAATGCTCTATACGCTACTTCTTCCAATTTCAACTCACGACTCAGTTTGCCCGTTATCCGTTAGTCGTCAATCATTGATAGTCTGTAGTAATGATTGACATGACTATCGTTGTAAATACTTCCCGTATTAGGCTAATACCTACTTGTTTAGACATATACATTGGGGATTAGAATTCCTTCATGAAGCAGTTCTGTATTACCGTTTGAACTTAGTTCGCTAGCGTTTAAATGGACGATGTGAAGTACTAAATAGGCTCCGTTTAAGGCATGCATAACATTGGCAAATTTATTCTGCGTGACCCGCAGGACGTCCGTGTATTGGAGGTAGCGGTTAAAAGTTTTAGATTTTTTTTTCTCTCTCTTTTTTTTGTTGTGGCATCGCTTAATGCTACACTTGCATTAACTCACAAAGAAGAAAAAGATGATGTTTGCCAATGACGCGGGCATCTTCAACATCAAGAAATAAAACAGCAAGAAAGTAAGAAATATTATAGTTTTATTTCATTAAAGAAAATTGGGGTTACTATAAAAAAATTGATATATTATATTAGTTTTATTAATATTTATTGTATAAAGTATAAATCTATACTTACCCCCTCCATTCTTGTAGCATAGATAGGGGAACCTCCAGACATTGGCAAGGTCTACAGCGAAGCCGATAACCGAGAGGAGGAAGTCCACCTTGCCGGACCATGTCTCTCGCCTATCACCCTCCATCCCCCTCGCTCTTACTCTCCCTGAAAACAGAATAGAAAAATATTGTGTACAAAATATTTTATTTCTTGGCATAGGATTAATCTAAAATCCGCCAAGGAAGGACAACCTCCACAAGGTACGACTATCTTGGGAACGGCTAGACACACTCCACAGGCTACGCCCGACTATCTTCGGTCCAAACCTTTATGTCCAAACAATCTTAACAAATTAACTTTTGGGTTTATACTATGACAAGAAATATAATAAATTAATGATATATGGAGAGCTATTAGAAGTATAAGAAGAATATTTTACTAATAACTAGGAAATGCGATTTCTTAGCGTGTTTTCATGCAGTACTTGGGTCTGTAGTGATTTGGAAAGCTTAGAATAGAAACTAAATGAAATTTCTGTGAAGCAACAATTGAACACACCAAATGAAATGGTTGCAGATCAACACCCCACTCATTGATGAATGGACCATGGCGTCGAATATAAACCTAGTTTTATAAGGAAAATATTTTGGTGATACGACTGTTTGTATTTCATTTTGACGAATCACTGTCGGAGGTATCTCCACCGTCGTGTACAAACCAGGAATAGACTTGACTTATATACATTCTCTCTGTTTGTCAAGAATAAATGTTCAAATTTATGTTTAAATTTTACATAAAAAAAAGCGAAGGGTGTCATAAATCAAATATGAGATTTTTTATATTCGGTAGAGAAGCTCCGTAAATAAATAAATAAATATTCGGTAGAACTTTGCTAATAACAGTTACAATTTTAATTTAAATGCATGAATTTTCCCATCACGTCTAGTTTTTAGCAATTCGTTTTTTTTTTAATACCTATGGCTGTGTAGTTATTTGCTGTTAAAATTATAATTCGGTATGTAGTTGCTACCAGATTGCCAAACCTATGGTTTTCATAGGTTTCTTTTCAGTTTCATATTTAGTCTTATCAATCACAGGAATGATAAGAAATGAAAGAGAGGCGGTAGGGGAGAAGGCGAGTTGGGATGAGATTGATGAAGAAGAGGTGTAAGGATGTCCAAAATCAAGTAACAAGTCATCAAATTGTTTCTCTGAATTGTCAGAATTTCTGAAAAACACTTTTTTAAAGTTTGGACATAATAAAAATGATGATGTTCTTTTTTCATGTTTGAATTTTTTATGCGTCCAGCCCTCAATTTGTTGCAAGATAACTGAACTAAATGGGAAAATATGGCGGTATTTTTGGGGTATAGCACACCAGAAAGCATAAAATTCAGCTAAACGATTTTCTGCAGAAAATTGTTTTTTGGAGACCTGCAGCATCTATTGATGATTAGAAAATCTTTATCTTCAGGAATTGAGGGGTATTTGCTCCGTTTCCACTTCGTCTCAGAAATCATCGAGTAAGGTTGAGAATTCCTGATCATAAAACAATTCCAACTCCCATGAAAGCAATTTCGAAGGGATTCTACCTAAATCGCTAAGCTGTACCACTAAGAACCTCTCATCGTGGAATACCCACCTATTTTCTCAAGAAGGTACCTCCATGAAGGAAATTTACAATAAAACTGGCTGTGATATATAGTGTTTTATTTTTTAATTAAAGTTAGAATTACTGAATTAGATAACTTTCAATAACTTTTGAAAATTAAATTTGATTTTGGATCAATAGTATTACTTAAGTACCTAAAAATAATTCCCACAGATTGAATAAGTGGTACAAAAGGTTCTTTTTTAGAAAATATTATTTTTACTTTGTTCAGTACGGACTGTGTTGGTTTGGGTCAGGCACATTTTCTTTTTAAACCATTTAATTTAACAAATCTGCCCTGCATGTTTCTAACCATTGCCACCTCTTGACAAAACAAGTAGGCTAGAGTTATTATAAAAGTGTCGGAAAAAGAAAATGTGCCGCTTTTTTTAGCACTTTCCTCCGAAGGAAAGTAGCTATTGAGGTTGGACTCATGACGGAATTTTTGAAAAATGTCTTCAAATCTTTATCGATCCTACCTAGTAGACACCGAAAATGACCCCCGTTAAAATTTATATATATATATCTATATATATATATATATATATATATGCATATATATATATATATATATATATATATATATATATATATATATGTGTGTGTGTCTGTTAACACGATAGCGGCCAGAGTTTTTGTTTTTTCGTCACGAAACTTGGTATATAGCATTCAATTAGCAAACGATTGAACGAGTTCGTTAACCACTAAAGTCGGTCCACCGGAAGGGGGGGTTTACCCCGAACCCAAAACACTTATTTGACTATGTCAGCCATAATATTTGTTATATTTCAACGAAACTTGGTATTCGTAGTGGTAATATAGAGAGAAAAGTGAGATATAAAAATGAACTAAATCGGTTCATTAGAAGGGGGGGGGGTTTACTCCGGACCCAAATTCCTAATATACTCATACCGGTCGTAATTTCTGCTGTATTGTAACGAAACGCGGTATACGTCGTGGGTAACTCATGAGAAAGAGTGTTGTAAAAATGAGCTGAATCGGTCAATCGGAAAGCGGGGGTTTAATTTGTAATATATTTGAATAGAAAAGCCGGCAGACGTAGGTTCACAAAGCCGCCGCAAGGAGCGCTTTCTACCACTAGAGTGACTGTATCCTGTTCCTGCGTTAGATCAAAATACGATAATATGAGGATTTTTGTATTTATTACGTAGTGTAGTAGGTACCATGTGTAAACATAACTCTGGAAGCAGATTAATAATTGATCAGTTACTCATTACAAAATGAATGACGTTTTTATTTTATTTATGTAGGATATTTTAAGCAAAATTGTTCTGGAAAGCAGTCTACACTACCCAAATTCTGAGGAAAGTGCTTAGTTATGCAGCTCCTGCGTGACGGACTTTTTCATACCTAATCCTTTCGAAAAACAGAAAGTGAATGTAACAACTTGTGTAAATAAAAAATAATATTAATGTTACACAAACTAGTATTATCTAAACCAGCTTCAAAAACTAAAAAAATAATCTAAACAGCCCAAAAGACTAACAAGTTCTGCCATCGTTTTCACCCAACTGCAGATCGATCAGGAATATAAAGAAAATGTCACCCCTTAATCTTGGTTGAAATTTAATCTTTTAATTACTTGAAGAGAACTAATAATTATTAATTACATTAAATTATAATTTAACATAAAACAAAATAAAAATAAATAAAGAGATGATTTACATCCTGAGACCTTGACATTCCAGTAGATGATGCCGTCCGTTGTTTTTTGTAGAACAGGTTTTGAGCTGTTTCATGCCTCTGGAGTAAAAGTGGGCCTGTGAATAAGAAATATTAAGGATGGGAAACTCAGATTACCTTGAGTGTTAAGGCCCTTTGTAATGGGACTCTTAGGCGGGGTTTCGGGGAGTATCTTTTCCTTCAATAGTGGGGGAGGGGCTCTATAAAAAATGGTCATAACCATAAAATATTTGTGTCCTTAAAGTAAGGAACGACGAAATTAAAGAAACACTCTCTCTCACAAATGGTGTTACGTCAACTGAGTCCATTGCTTGTTAAGGAATACACTTATGCCTTACTAAGTTCCAACAAGTACAAGTAAATAGAGATGGCTGTTATTTATCTATCTTATCTGACAAGTAAGTTCTCCAACACGATTCTACTACGCACTCGTCTCTTGTCACCTCATGAAACCAGTCCAACAAGTGATTAGTGATATCTTAGTCTGAATAGTGTTTAGTGACAACTAGTGTTTAATGACAAACTAGTTTCCGAACTGCATTACTGGACGAGTGTGTGTGTGACGCTACTTGCAACTTGTCATTAGGAGAGCATAGAACGAGAATGGACGGGTGTATTTAGTGACAACTAGTGTTTAATGACAAACTAGTTTCCGAACTGCATTACTGGACGAGTGTGTGTGTGACGCTACTTGCAACTTGTCATTAGGAGAGCATAGAGCGAGGATGGACGGGTGTGTTTAGTGACAAATAGTGTTTAATGACAAACTAGTTTCCGAACTGCATTACTGGACGAGTGAGTGTGTGACGCTACTTGCAACTTGTCATTAGGAGAGCATAGAACGAGAATGGACGGGTGTGTTTAGTGACAACTAGTGTTTAATGACAAACTAGTTTCCGAACAGCATTACTGGACGAGTGTGTGTGTGTGACGCTACTTGCAACATGTCATTAGGACAGCTTAGAGAGAGGAACAAGATGGACGCGTATTTTCATTACGGACGGACCGTACGAAAAACTAACTGTCCACCAACTTATCACTCGTGTAAACTAGGCATTAGGAAACAATAAATATAGACAGTAACTACCATATTGAGAAGTAATATTTTTAATATCAAGTTCTCGTCGTTCATACTGTTTGTAACTTTTCGCTTTTCGGGGATCAATGATGAAAAAGTAAAAATCTCAAACTCCATTCGCCACGTGTTTCAAGATTATCAGGGTTTCAAAAATCAGAAAGTACAACAATGGGAGGGAGCACGTTGCTGATAAAAAGCTGGTCATGTATTCCTCCCTAGCAAGATAATGTAGAACACACGCAACATTTCCGCAACTCCGGCTTTCCACAATATCACACTCAAACTGAACGAATGACAAGAGTTTTCCCAAAGTCCGGAGTCTGGGGAAAAAGCCGTTATCCTCTAGACTTTGAGGAGGAAGGGGAAAAGTCTCTAGATAAGGTATAGAAACTCTGTACTTTTCTCCTCAAAGCAATAGTCACAATAAATAAATAAAAATAAAATATAATAATAAAAAATATTTTTTAAAGTTATTTTTCATCCGATAAGATTTGAAAACACCACATATACCCTTCAGTATTAGGTACACCAAAATACAGCATATTTAGAATTACTTAAATACCAAAATGCTTATGTGGGATATAAAATGTTTGGAATATACTTTTAAATTAGGAAAACTTAGTTAATGTAATCCAAATTAAAAATTAATTTATAAATGTCCGAAGTAATTATATTACTTAGCATATTGGGGTCTTCCCATGGTCTAGTGTCTAACATCTTGGATTCTCATGCGGTTGACAAGGGTTCGAGTCACATCTTCAACGGGGATTTTTCTCATTTCAGAGCCCGTTGAGAAAAAAAGTCCGACTCGCAGGAACTGCATCCTCTTAGCGCGGTTCCTGATCGTATCCCTATTGTCATTTGAAAAGCTTAGAATAGTAACAGATAATATTTTCCTCCGCCTTGGTTCAAAGGATTTTATGGCTTTACCTGGTCGGGTCCGCCAGACCCTAGAATCCTCTTCTACCGATACTTCATTTCATACCTTTCAATGCATTGGAAAATATCAAAATTTTTCACATATTCCTGTGTTCTTTTACTATAGTAATAATTCTACAAATAAAATCAATTAAAAAATAAAATAAAAAAACCAACAGCATGAAGGCAATTGAAAATATTCAAAAGACGTCATCGAATCTCTTTCTCTTGGCAAGCTATATTTCTAACAATGAATTGTTTTTCTAATTTTACCTAATCTGTTTTATTGTCAAATATATTATCCAACTATAAGCAATTAAAAAATAACAAGGAATAAAATCAGACAAAAAGAACCGTTCGAATAAACGAAATCAATTACTTCAGAGTTTAAGCACTTATTTCTCCGATTGACATCGCTTCTTTAAAACTTTCTTTAGAACCTTTTTTGTAGACCATTTAGTAAGCTTTCGAATGGCAACCTTTCGCTTCCCAAGATTTTCAACCGTTTTCGAGATATTAATGAAAGTTCCCAAAACTTTTCATTATTTCTAGCAACAGAAAATTTGTCTCATTTTACCTATCCTGTTTTACACACAAATACATTTTCCTAACATAAGAAATTACAAAAATAAAAAGCAATAAAAAACTAAGGGAAAGAGACAAAATTACAAAAAGAAGGACAAAAACCCATTCATAAGAACTAAACAGTCGTATTTGAAGTTTTAAGCACTTATTTTTCCGATTGACATCACCTAATCAAAAATTGTTTCAGAACCTTTTTTGTAGATAATTTAGAAAGCTTTCGAATAGTTTCTATCCACAAATCAAAATTTCCAACCGTGTTCGAGATATTAATGAAAGTATACGAAGTCCCGTCTGTTCATAAAATATTTTATTCTAACCCCTCCTTAACTCCAAACGTAACCAAAAGTTTAACATATTAGTTTTGATGAAATCTGAACATGCAGAAAATGATTCAACTGAATCCCATGATTTTAAGTACCAAAACCAAAAACGTTTTTCAGCAACTATCATTCCAATTTTCTCAAAAACGGCTAAAGCTATCGCCTTTAAAATGGCTTCATTCGTTTTCCTAGGCCAAGAAGCCTATATAACGAGTACTTGCATACATGTGAAGTAAGCGGAACGATTTTTTCGCGCGAAATTCGCTCCAAAAACCATGTTCCGGTGGGCGGATTCTCCTGGTTAACGAACTTGACCTTTCAAATTAGACGAAAGATTTTTGTACCAAATTTCATCAAAATCGGACTATTATTGAGGCCGGAAAAGCGCGAACACACAATATATATATATATATATATATACAAATTTGAACCACCGTTATTTTCGGTCTCTAGGGGTCTGAAACGCAAAATTTTCTAGTCGGCACTTCCGGATTCATCGGATCACACGGGATCAACCTAATCCAACGAAATCTTGTAGAAAAGTGAGGTTTTAGGTGTTATTATGCACAAAAAAAAAAGTCCGACTCGCAGGAACTGCAGCATCTTAGCGCGGTTCCGTTCATGTCCCTAGTGCCATTTGATAAGCTTAGAAAAGAAATAAACTTATTTTTTTTTATATATCTCGTGAAAATTGTCAAAATCCTCCCGAACATCTCGAATAAAAGTGATATTAAGGCGTCAGGGACACCGACAGTAGCTAACTTTTACACAGAAGCGGAAATTACAGAATCTGGCTCTCATTCTAAAGCAAAGATCTATAAATCAATACAAAATATGCCTAATAAAGTCTTTCTAGAGGATACAGAAGCATGGGCGTATATGAGGGGGGGGGGCTGAGGGGGCTGCAGCCCCTCCCGAAATTTTGAATTGATGATAAAAACTTCTCGTAAAACCCTTAAAAATAAATTAAATAAGATCACTTAGTTCATAAAACATATTTTATTTTACGTGTAATAGCGTTTTAGTTGCCTAAAACTATTCCAAGCTCTAAATATTTAGTATTCCATACCCTGGAAATGGTCTCAGCCCCCCCCCCCCCCGAAATTGTTTTTATATACGCCCATGTACAGAAGGATCAAGAAGAAGTACACAAGATTGAGTAGAATACCCTGCCTAATATAGCCTATATAGAATAATATGCCGAATAAAACCTATCTAGTAAATACACAAGGACAAATAAAAGTCTTGACGAATAACAAGTCAAGAAAAAAAACTTTATTTAACAAAATACAACAAAGTTTAGTTGCCCAACTACAATAGAATAATATACCTAATTAAGTCTATGGAGTAGACACAAATGGACCAAAAACAAGTCTTGTAGAATATTGTTTTTTTTCTAATTAAATACTTTTTATCAATATTTAGTATATAACCTTTGTTGAAAACTATTCATTGCTAATTGATGAATCGGTTTACAACTTAGTAGTCTTTATGAATATTTAGTATATAACCTTATGTTTGGATCTGAGTTTTTGGGGTGCTCTCCGCCTAGGCTTTGTATTTGTGTCGGCAGATACCTGGGGTATATTTACAGCTCTTGAGGATTAACTCTTAGCAGGTAAATTTCCTGCGGCCCCCTTGTTTCTACGGGCATTGAACCGCCATATTCGCTCATAGTATCTAATCGTTGTGAAGTTTATTTTTTGGATTTAGGGCTTAATATACATATGTAGACTAAATCATAGCAAGAAGTAATCCTCCGTCGTCGGTTCTTAACTATGTAGACTCGCTAATGTTATCCAATCTTAGATACATCGTATTTAAAATCCACAGTAAAAACACGACATTTCATCAAAATCCCTTGCTGAATAAAACTTATATAGAATAATATGCAAAATAAAGCCCATCTAGTGGATAAAAATAGAGGATAAAAGCCGTTCGTGGTGGTAGAAAATCTTAAAAGTATTTCGCTCAGAAATCTCCAAAATATTGTCACTAATTTTACGTATCCTGTTTTATAGCCAAATAGATTTATATTCTATAATCAATAAGAAAAACCTACTAACAATAAAAAACTATTGGTGACAGATGAAAATAGGGAATACCAAGAATAATTCTAAAGAACGAAATCAACACCAGTACAGTAATCTAGATATTCATACAGCATCTTCGAATTCTAACAAACAAAATATTGATTCTAATTATACGTATCCTGTTTTATTGACAAATACATTTGACTACTATAAGCAATTAAAAACACTAGGGAATATGCCAAAGAACTCGGAGTAGGAGCCTCGACAGTTTCAAGACATTTGAAGGAAATCGACAAATCCAAAACTGACATTTCATATGGTACAGCCTGATATATTTTTAACAATGAATTGTTTTTCTTATTTTAATTAATCTGTTTTATTGTCAAATACATTATCCGACTTTAAGCAATTAAAAATAACAAGGAATAAAAACAAACAAAAAGAACCGTTCGAATAAACGAAATCAATTACTTCAAAGTTTAAGCACTTATTTCTCCGATTGACATAGCCTAATCAAAAATTGTTTCAGAATCTTTTTTGTAGAACATTTAGTAAGCTTTCGCATGGTAACCCTCCGTTTACTAATATTCCTAACCGTCTTCGAGATATTAGGGAATGTATACGAAGTTCCCAAAACATTTCATGTCTGTTAATAAAATATTTTATTCTAATCCTTCCTTAGCTCCAAACGTAACCAAAATTTTAACATATTAGTGTTGATGAAATTCAAACATGCAGAAAATGTTTCAACTGAATCCCATAATTTTAAGTATGAAAATCAAAGACAAAAAGAACAGTTCGAATAAGCGAAATCAATTACTTTAAAGTTTAAAGCACTTATTTCTCCGATTGACATCGCCTAATCAAAACTTTCATTAGAACCTTTTTTGTAGAGCATTTAGTAAGCTTTCTAATGGTGTTCTTCCGTTTCCCTAATTCTCAACTTTTTTCGAGATATTAAGGAAAGTATACAAAGTTACCAAAACTTTTTTATGTCTGTTAATGAAATATTTTATTCTAGCCCTTCCTTAACTCAAAACGCAAACAAAATTTCAACATATTAGTTTTAATGAAAGTAGAACATGCAGTAAATGTTTCAACTGAATCCCATGATTCTAAGTACCCAAACCAAAAACGGCATTCAAAAATTATTTTTTCAGCTTTCTCGAAAACGGTTAAAGCTATCGCCTTAAAAATGGTTCCATTCGTTTCCCTAGCCCTAGAAGCCTATAAAAAGAGTACTTACAAGCTTATGAACTCAAAAACGTAAGCGTTACGATTTTTTTTGCGCGAATTTCGCCCCAAACGCCATCTTCCAGTGGGCGGATTTTGCTGGTTAAGGAACTTGACCTTTCAAATTGGACGACAGATTTTCGTACCAAATTTCATCAAAATCGGACCATCAGGGAAGCCAGAAATGAGCGAACAGACAAATATATATATATATATATATATATATATATATATATATATATATATATATAAATATATACATATAAATATATATATATATATATATATATATATATATATACAAATTTGAACCACCGTTATTTTCGCTCTCTAGGGGTTCTGAAACGCGAAATTTTCTTGTCGGCACTTCCGGATTGTTTCGTTGTATCAACCTTATAAGCGGGGTTCCTCCCTATGGGGGAGGGAGGAACCGCGCTAAAACGTAGTGTAGCTGAAATTACTTACTTCGAATATTTGGAATTCAACTCGGAAATCTCTATTACAAACAGCAGAACAGTGTTTCTTATTTAACCTCTCCTATTTTATGACAACTGCCTTTCTTGCTAGACAAAATTACAAAAAATAAGAAGAATCAAAATATATGGGAAACAGGGTGAAAAAAAGGATAGTTTTAATGAATGAAACCATCCTTTTGATAAGTTTAAGCTCTTATTTCTCTGACTAGGATTGTCCCTAGTCTCTCCCTAGGATATGACGATATCCTAACTGCTTAGGAGGTATAAAGAAAAATATATGAAATGTATTAACTGTTCATATCTGTTAATAAAATATGTTTTCCTAATACTTCCATAACCGACATTTAAAGTACTTTAGTCTGCTAAGGCAACTTAGTCAAGATTCACGGCTTATGTTCTTACCGTCTCTCAATGAAAAGTTATCATACTAAAAATTGTTATTTCGGTTTGAAAGAAGTCTCTTCCCCAGAGGAACGCTTCCTCTAAAATCTCTTCCTTCTAGCCTGATGAATGCATATGCAAATCCCAAGGATTATCTTTATTCATCACCATTAGTCTTTATGCCCTTTCATTTACATTCCATTAAAATGTATTTCAATGAACTATCTTACTCTGTGTAAAATACAATTATAGATCAAATGCAAATAAATATAATTTAACATATTTCATTATAAAGAGACTAATAATTCATTTTGAAACATTGCTTTACAGATATTGTCTGTGCTAAGTGAAAGCATCAAAATGAAGTACTATTTTCTGAGAGAGGTTGTTGGATTTGTAGTATGGTCGTTTTAGCGCATTCAAAAGCACTTATGCCATATTACTTAAAAAAGACATCATATATCCATCTAGGCACTGAAAATGGCCCCCGTAAAATGTATATATAACCCTATTAACATTATAGGGACCACAATTCTAGTTCGTTCGACAAAAAAACACCATTCTAGTAATAAAATATTGAACGATATATATAATATATATATAAACCCATCAAAATCAGTCCACTTTTTCTAATTTTTTTTTTTTAATATTTCCTGCCTTGACAGTAGTCACAATCAGTTGTTTAATTAAAATTATTCAGTTTTTAATAAAAACCTAATTCAAAATGAATTAACTATTTGTTATAAGGAAAAAAATGGTTCAGGTCTATTTATAAGCTGGTTTAGTACCAACTCTATTTCTGTACACCGGAGGTAAAGGACACCATGTCACTTATTTGTAATTGTTCAGGAGAGCCACTTTTCCATAACTTTGAACTATTACAATTTGTTTGTTCGTTACTTGTAGAAAAGGTTTAATGACAATTTTTCACATTGTTATTGGCATTGATAGGAAATTGGAAGTATTGATCATAGTCAAACAAAACCAAGTCCTCCACATGGTGTCTAATACCCTATTGAAAACAGACTTGTTTTTATTTTTCTCTGCCTTATCTTCCTTATTTATGGGAGCAGGACATAGTATCCTATACCATTAGATGGCTCGAAAAATCCAATGGTGTTGAGTCAATTTAATAAAAATATGGGCATGGTGTCCTTCATCTCCGGGGTACAGATTTATTGACCTGGTTAAATAATTTAAATGTTATTTTTTTAAATATCACTTGTTATATCATTACGGAAGAACAATGCCGTAGATAACTGAAATAATGGGCCAAATACAAATAAGTCCATAGACATCCTACACACAGAACACGGACGTATCTGAAGCTCCACTCAGGACCGCAAGATGGTAGTTGCGTCGTGGTTGAAATATCAACTGTTGTTACCTATCTTCAATGGAACAACGCAAATTAGGGTAATTAAATCCTAGTAAATGAAAGTTAAGTATATAATCCACGTACCCTATATATATTATTCATTTCTGTCAATTACACCCTTTCAATTCTACGTTTACTGAAATGACATGTTGCCGTAATTATAGCACTGCCTGTAGCCTCCTCTCAATTTTTCTAATGGGCGCGAAATTCAATATGCTATTCTTGTTTTCATGTAACGAAGCTCTTTTTAGCGCGGTTCCCCCCTCCCCCATAGGGAGGAACCCCGCTTATAAGGTTGATCTCATGACGCAATCCAGAAGTGCCGACTAGAAAATTTTGCGTTTCAATGTATATAAATATGTATATATATATGTATATATATATATATATATATATATATATATATATATATATACTTGTCTGTTCGCTCTCTAGGTAGAAGACGAATGGTCCGAATTTGATGAAATTTGGTACAAAAATCCGTCGTCCAATTTGAAAGGTCGAGTTCGTTAACCAGCAAAATCCTTCCACAGGAAGATGGCGTTTGGGGCGAAATTCGCGCAAAAAAAATCGTAACGCTTACGTTTTAGCGCGGTTCCTCCCTCCCCCATAGGGAGGAACCCCGCTTATAAGGTTGATACAATGAAACAATCCGGAAGTGCCGACTAGAAAATTTCGCGTTTCAGAACCCCTAGAGACCGAAAATAACGGTGGTTCAAATTTGTATATATATATATATATATATATATATATATATATATATATATTTGTCTGTTCGCTCATTTCTGGTTTCCCTAATGGTCCGATTGTAATGAAATTTGGTACAAAAATCCGTCTTCCAATTTGAAAGGTCAAGTTCGTTAACTAGCAGAATCCGCCCACTGGAAGATGGCGTTTGGGGCGAAATTCGTGCAAAAAAAATCGTAACGCTTACGTTTTTGAGTTCATAAGCTTGTAAGTACTCGTTTTATAGGCTTCTTGGGCTAGGAAAACGAATGAAACCATTTTCAAGGCGATAGCTGTAACCGTTTTCGAGAAAATTGGAAAAATAGTTTTTGAATACCGTTTTTGGTTTGGGTATTTAGAATCAATGGATTCAGTTGAAACATTTTCTGCATGTTCTACTTTCATTAACACTAATATGTTAAAATTTGTGTTACGTTTGGAGTTAAGGAAGGGTTAGAATAAAATATTTTATTAACAGACATAAAAAGTTTTGGTAACTTTGTATACTTTCCTTAATATCTCGAAAAAGGTTGAGAATCTTGGTAAACGGAAGAATACCATTAGAAAGCTTACTAAATGCTCTACAAAAAAGGTTCTAAAGAAAGTTTTAATTAGGCGATGTCAATCGGAGAAATAAGTGCTTAAAACTTTAAAGTAATTGATTTCGCTTATTCGAACTGTTCTTTTTGTCTGTTTTTATTCCTTGTTATTTTTTAACTGCTTATAGTTGGATAATGTATTTGATAATAAATCAGGTTAAGAAAAATAAGAAAAACAATTTAATCTTAGAGATATGGATTTCCAAGATATAGCTTTTCAACTGCCTAGCGGGGTCCTTCCTAGGGCGGGGACCCATCCAGGTAAGCTCGTAAATAAGACCTTTCTTGAAAGTAGAGATGGAACTGTCAACTTTGGTCCTCCTCTGCCTCGCGGCACTTTCATTGCTGACGAAGGCTACCAATGAGCAGCCGAAACGTCCTAAATATAGATTTTTTAACAAAAATCGTATTGAGGTTTCTTTAGCCGAATCCCAACCATTCCATCTTTACTTATCACCTCGACGGCTAACTATCTAATCTTCATGCTTTCTAGAAATGTGGACCCAAAATAATAACAGCTTCTATTTTAATCATTTTAAATGAGTCTAGAGATAAGAACGGAACCGCGCTAAGATGATGCAGTTCCTGCGAGTCGGACTTTTATAATATAGATGCCAGATGGCAGTGATGCACTTGAATAATTCTGTACCTTGGAACAAAAAGGGTCAATATCCATACCTCTGAACTTCGAGTGAACTGTACGAGTAAAATCAGGGTTGGATAAACATATTTGTTAAAATTGCTAATGCTAAAGACCTTAGCATTCCTTAGATTGCTAATGAAATTTTCTTTTCCTCAATGATTGAAATGTTCTTTTCCTCAATAACTAACAATGGAATGACATTGGCCCTTTTAACCATTATTGTTTATCCCACCCAGATGCCACTCGTACACTTAAATTTCAGAGGTTTTGACATTGGCCTTTTTTGTTCCAAGGTACAGAATTATTCAATGGTCTATTATGAGTGTAGATTTACTTCATAACCAAATTATTAATATGACCACTCTGGCCGCAATTATTGGTTCTTTGCATCGATCCTTGGTAGACTCCTTTCCCAACTAAGAAAGCTGTTTGTGAAAATTACAGTCAATGGACATTAAGAGCGGGAGATTTACTCTATGACCAAACTATTATTGTTTGAATTGCTAGATGGCGGAAAATAATGTTCAGAAGGATAAAAAAAGTCCAAAAGTTCCACAGGTTTTTTTTTTGTTTTTTGTAGAACGTTTTCAGCGACTAATCCCCATTCTTGATGCCCATGCATGCGTTCTTATTCAGCCGAGCCTTGCGCTTAGACACCTACCTGGGACTTTGATCAAATTTCGGCTGTGGAAATTTTGGACTTTTTCTTTCTTCTGGTCTAATTTTTAATTTGCTCACACCTGTTGTGTTTTTCTTTCTAGTAATTCGGTGTATACAGTTCCCAAGTATAATTTCGCTGAAGTATTACTGAAAACCGGAACCATTCTAAAGGCCTTCTATTTATAAGCGCACTTGACAAAAAAGGAGGCGAACTGAGTGTGATTTGCATCGGTGGGCAGTTTGTCATTGTCCGCCTTTTACCAAAAGTCACGTGTGGGTGGGAAAGAGGGTGAGAGAAATAGATAGCGAGGACTACACAGAGAGCAATCGAGAGAGTGAGAGGAGGAGATATAGACAGGAGAGGAGAGAGAGAGAGAGAGAGTGAGGTGTGGGTGGACAAGTGTGTAGTACCCTCGTGTCACCTGGCCATCAGGAGCAGGGCACTTGACCACAATCCAGCCAGACCAGGTCAAATCAGCTTCAATGCCCAGTCCTCTCACGTCATTTACAAAACCATCCAGCTCCAAGACCCTACATCCCCCATTCATATTCCTAACACTGATACCTTATCTTTTTATCTCTGTCTACATCAGTCTCCCTTTATCTTTATCCAACTTTTTTTTTACTATTACTAATATTTACACAATATTTTACAATTTTTCATCAGAATTCCGCCTATAACATTCTAATGTTAATGAAAATTCCTTATAACTTATATAATACATATATAAGTTGATTAAGTTAAGTTCACCCTTTAAAGGAGGTCATACATGTTCAGTTCAACTCTCAAGGCCAGGACTGCACAGTTTGGACTGTAAGGTTTGGACTGTACGGGTATAGCACAAACGCGATAAGTTAATATACCTCAAGGCGGGGA
The DNA here is from genome assembly GCA_946811695.1 of Gonocerus acuteangulatus. Taxonomy (NCBI): domain Eukaryota; kingdom Metazoa; phylum Arthropoda; class Insecta; order Hemiptera; family Coreidae; genus Gonocerus; species Gonocerus acuteangulatus. The sequence goes on from OX328124.1 coordinate 34,282,535, forward strand.
CTGCACAGCATAGTGGACCCACTGTATGTGAAGGAAATGTCCTCTTGTCCACACACTTCAGGCCTGGCATGGACAGTCCCGGTCTCAGTGGACAGTACAGTTAATCTTTTGTTTTGTTTTTCCATTCTACTTCAAGGGACAGTACAGGTCTCAAGGCTGTCTCATTCACGGTGAGGAACATCTCAAGATTTGGACTGCGCAATCAGTAGTAGTCTAGCAATAGGATTATTCCAAATACGCTGTGGTATACTACATATGTGTCCTAAAATATATCAACAAGAAAAGAGCGATTTTTATTTGTCATAGTTTGAGAAGAAGAAGAATGTGTTGATCGTCGGGGTTTCGGTCTGTTTTTATTCAATAAAACAACATTTTATAGTTAAAATGTATTTTATCAGCGCCAACGTTTCAGCTTGCTCTACAAGCTTTCTTCAGGGCTATGGAGAATTTTTAAAAAAGTAGACAACATTTATGAAATTTTGTCTACTTGAAACGAGACAGTTCTCAAACTTCTCCATAGCCCTGAAGAAGGCTTGTAGAACGAGCCGAAACGTTGGCGCTAATAAAAATACATTTTAACAATAAAATGTGGTTTTATTAAATAAGAAAATAGACCTAAACCCCGACGATCCACGCTTTCTAAATTTGAATACAAGTGAATATATAATTGATATTAATGGTTAAAAAATGTTGGTGAATGTGTAATATATATATATATATATATATCACGTATGTATATTAACAGCAGGATGTAGGTATAACCAAAGTATAATAACATAAATGTAAATAAATATACATGTATATGGTATACAAAAAAAAAAAAAAATACAGAGCAAGTGGCAACCTATGGTGAACACACACGATCAACATATTCTACTCCTCAACGGTCAACCATATCTTCTCAATCTTTGTCATATTTTGGTTACATCATTCTCATGCGCTTGCATAATGCCAAATTAATAATTCATCTCCCACAATAGCCCTCGCTAATATGTTGCAAGTTTTTTTTAAGATAGAACAAAAATTACGCCCTGCAGGGTCCCTATTAAAAAGTGGCATGGCGAGCTAAAGGAAACCTCCGATTCTAATGGACCCATTTTACTGTCATCAACCTCATCTAATCGATTGTTATAGGAACGTTGAGTTATGAGTTCCGTGGCTATAGTACAAAATTGTGGCAACTATCTTTTTAACACACACCTTCTTCACCTTCTAATCATAAAATAATTATTGAACTTTGTTTTTTTAATTATTACCAAAATTCAGCTTCATCATTTCCACAAGTAAAAGATGAGAACAACAGTCCTTTGCGTTTTTGATCATTCGCCCTTTGGTCTAAAGTCCACATACTACTTTATGTAATTCCTTGATATTCATGATTATTTAAAATGTGTATTCGAATAAAAGTGAACTGTGAGAAAAAGCCAACAACAAAGGCTACTGACATATTTCAACTATATTGCCTATACTTGTTGTTAGGAAGAAGGGACAACCTGTTGAAGAAGGCTTTATCGGTGATTAAGAAGTTACCTCTGAGCCCAACAAACAGGATAAATTGGAAGGAGCTGTCCTTCTTGCTCCCCTATATCGGCTCGAGGGTACTCAAGTCGGAAGGGAATTGACTTGCTCGGCCACTTTTTCTAAGATCCCTGCGGTAACTGCCTTTGTTCCCTTTCAGCCAGTTCCACGTCGGATTTCTGCTTCACTTACTTTAAGTCCATTAACTAAGAGCTCTTTGTCAGCCGAGGCTGCAGTCTTCCTCTCCGCTAACCGTTTTCTTACCCTGAGTGATAGAAGAGAATTGGCGTAAGTACTTCAGATTGGAGACGCCATTTTTTGATCGATTCACTAACGGTAATTCGTAAGCGTAAGTCTGTTGCTTTTCAGACTTATAGAATATGGAGAATGTTGCGGTCGGGTTCCAGGTAGAATTTATTGGCTGGGTTAAGATGAGCAAACATTAGAAGCTAAGATATGTATGTATATTCCTTGAGCTTACAAAAATAAAGTAATAAAAAACTAAATTTATTATAATATAAACAGAGAACCTTTGAACATTTACTCATGCAAGAAATACTACCGGTCAAGTAGTCTTGGCATGTAAAAATTAAAAAAAAGACCAGACTTTTTCCAAATTAAACAAAAATACCAGACATACAATGAGTATGTGTTTCAACATACTCATTACACAGTGTGTGTTTCGGAAATAGAAAGTGATTTTTATAATATTAACTCTCAATATTTCTCCTTTAAAGAAACATTTCGGACACTTATAGCACCCTTTTCTAACACTTAAATCCCATGTATTATCTACTTTTCTCGAAATAGGGCGAACAGCACCACTAACATGGATTCATTCGATCCCCAGTTAATATGATTTTATTATTCAAAATTGTATCTGGAGGCTATCAACAAAAAGTCTTAATTCGCCCAAATTTCGTTGCTGATAAACGAACTTGATCTTCCCTTTCAAGAATTTCTGTTGCACGCATTCTAACAGGCACTAGGGATAAGCAAGGTATGGAATTGGTTTCATATTTGGTCTTATTATTTTTTAACGTTCGTCGCTGGGAGATTTTATCTCCTTCTAATTTCGGTGTGGTTTTTTTCAACCACAAATTTTATTCGGCATTACAGCCAGCTTCCTCGAAATCTTCCCCATTTCGGACATTTTGCTTTCAGCTAACGAACAGGCATCATGTACCAGGTGCGCGTTAGTGGTACAGGCCGCTAAGTGGGGGAAGATATTTTGTCTTATGTCGGAATTTAGTATCGCAAAACTGCTGAATAGCGTTTTTTAAACTGTCCCCTTGCAGTCAAGTCTCGAGAAGCTCATTACTATATTTTAAGTCTTTAAAAGAGTGCGGGTTGTTTAGCGAAAAGTTTTTGCCTAAAGCTCATTGCTTATTCATGAAGCGCGTGATAGAATGCTGACGGCTATAGTTGAATAATTAATTATATCGAAATGAATAAGTTTCGAGTGTCTGTCCAAACTGCTTCACGCTTGTCCGACATTTAACAGGCAACGTTTGTTCCCAATCCCATCGATTTGAAGCAACAATTTAAAGAATTTCAGGGCATTCTGGAAAATAGTTCTCACAGAAGTGAAAATTAAACAATGCCACTGCATGGAGTAAATCATTTACCATTTTCCATTACTTAATTTAACAGTGTAAACTCCCTCTTGATTACGTAAATTTCTTTTTTTCACAATGAGAATACATGCAGATTTGTTGTCAAATTAAATTAAAGTAAATAAATACACAAAAATAATATATAATTATAATATATAATTCGGTAGTAATGTTATTAGCATTATTGTTATAACAACTACGAAAGCACACACATAAATCAAGAAAAGGAAGATATATTTTTTTTTTTTTTTGCGTTTAACGGCGTATCAACAATTTCGCTATTAACGCCGGGCTGTCTACAGGTTGCCACCCTTTTATAATGCCAACGGCACGTGGTCGGTCAACCATTCAGGTACTGACTACGCCGGACGTTGCTTAACTTCGGTGATCAATGGTAACCGGTGCATTCAACGTGGCTATGGCCGTTGGCAAAGAAAGATATTATCGTAATTTTCAATGAATATTCCTTGTTTTTTAAGTTCTTTGGCAAACATATATATGATAAGTTGACTCATTGTTTATACATTTTTATATATTTTTAAAAAAATAATATACACCTGAAATAATCTATATTTACTACTATATAAAATTTACAATTTTTTAGTATTATTTTACTCGACCTCCTGAGTGGGTTGTTATTCCACGTAGGGGAGGGAGAGATAACTTTGCAAAATAGTGTAGGCAATTTCGATAAAAATGAAATAAATAATTGATGACTCTATCTTTAAAATCATATTTTGCATTACAATATTTAATGAAACTAGAATTTAGTACAAATCACTTTAAGAAGAGCTAAAAGAACAAAGAATATATGATCAGCTCATTGGTTGTCTCTGTTACATGAATAAGAAATCAATTTAAGACCGATTGCTCTTACTTTTTTATGGCAACAAAATGCATAAAACGCCCGCAAAAAATAAAAATATATTTATGAATAGAACTCATTGTATTTCAATGACTTCGTTTCTAGACGCTTAATACTAAGAAAGGGTATTTAAAGAGGTACGATTTTGCGAGTAAAATGTAATATCCTAGAATACTTTATTTAATCAAAGAAAATTAACAATTTCTTTCTGTATTCATGCAAAATAAAGGAAATAATGTAACTTAATATATTAACTTATGAGATATACAGCCAATAACTAAAGCGATTTCAAGGTACTAAACACCTTGTGGAAATTAATACAGGAAGATATTCGATAATCCAGCATTTATCCAAATATTTGTTTCTTTACAGAGTATGGAGGGTAAATTAATATTACAGGAAGTATAGCAACTTGCAGAATGTAATTAATGTATTCATGAATATTACATAATTAGTCGGAGAATAGGTAAGTCAATTCGTTTCACATGTGATTTGGATCATCCATTTTTTTTTAAATTAAACAAAAAATTATTTTTTAAATATTCAGTTATGTCAGAAATATCTTCCGATATATTGATACAAATATCTTCCTTCAAATATAAATGATAAAAATTTCGAGCACATTAAAAATTAGTTACAATCTTCCGTCGCTCGAAGAATCCTGTAAATATATATATCTATATATATAAAAATCACGTGTCTGTCTGTTTTTCTGTTTGTTTGTTCCTTATACAAATCTACACCGTTTGACCAATTTTGACCAAACTTGGCACTCAGGTAGGTCTTGATACGAGAAATCTCCTAGGCTAGGTCAAAATAGTAAAATTTCAAAATTTGGTCAAAAAGTCAAAAGTTTTGTTCTAGAAAAATTGGCTACACTGAACCATTCAGATTGTGACGGCCATTTTTAATCGACTACTACTGGCCTCTGTCGGCTGTTAGATGAAGTGCTGTTGTGCAGGCCTCTGCCGGTATCATGATGAACTAAAAACAAATTCACATCGTTTGACCGATTTTCGTAACTGAGTATAGACAACTAGGTATCAAGTAGATCTTGATACGGGGTGAGTCATAGACAGAAAGTAGGTGTAGCATGGCACACTGGGTAACAGCTAGTATGTAATAAAAATCACGTGTCTGTATGTTTTTCTGTCTGTTTGTTTGTTTGTTCCTTATACAAATCCACACCGTTTGACCGATTTTGACCAAACTTGGAATAATGGTAGGTCTTGATACGAGAAATCTCCTAGGCTAGGTCAAAAAAATCTACCAGCTGTCTGTCTGTATGTTTAACCCTTATATAAATCCACAACGTTCGTCCGATTTTGACTAAACTCGGTACACAGGTAGATCCTAATCTGGGGAGAGTCGTAGGCTAAGTCAAAAACTTCTACCAACTGTCTGTCTGTATGTTTGTTCCCTATAAAAATCCACACCGTTCGTCCGCTTTTGACCTAAGTTGGAACTTGATCTTGATATGGCGATTGCCATAGGCTAGGTCAAACCGGCTACCATCTGTCTGTCTGTATGTTTGTTCTTTATACAAACCCACACCGTTTGACAGCTTTTGATCAAACTGGGCACACAGGTTGGTCTTGATCAGGGGATTGTCATAGGCCAGGTCAAAAACGTCTACCAGTTGATGTCTGTATGTTTTTTTTTTTAAATAAAAATCCACATCGTTAGACCGATTTTTACCAAACTTGGCATACATGTATGTCTTGATATGGGGGGGGGGGGGGTGCTATAGGTTAGGTCAAAGTCGTCTAGGGCTCCCAGTTAGGAGGTCACGGGTTTGAAACAGTTACAAACTCGTGTTATTAGATTTTAATAATACTTATTTGGTTCCTAATTTATTTAGGCGTTTCTATATGCAGAAAGTAGGTGTAGCAGCATGGCACGCCGGGTAACAGCTAGTTGTATATATATATATTTATATATATATATATATATATATATATATATATATATACAGCTACACATATATACAGGGTGTAACGTAAATGTTTAGTCATATTGTGGGAGGTGATGGGAGACCCTTAAAGGAACAAAAAATGTTATATAACGTTTTCCGAATTTTCACATATAAGGTGAAAACTTCTTTTTATTGTTTTTTCTAGACAAACGTGGTGTCTAGAAGAATAATTGTCGTAGCTTTGCGTCAGGTGGTTCTGCAAGAACCGGAGTGAGACCAATCGAAAGCTGAGTAAATTTACTATAAGACTTTTAAGAATGTAAGAATGTATATCTTACCAAAAAAAGCTATTCTAAATTACTACAGCGTTACTCTTCGATGGTCAGGATCTGAGATTGGTAACAAATATCAAGAAAATGTCAGGAAATTTAGAATAGCTTTCTTCTGCTAAGATAGACATACTGAAATTCATTCATTTTTACGTTTACTCCAATTAGTCTTTTAGTAAATTTACTCAGCTTTTTATTGGTTTCACTCCCGTTCTAGTAGAGCCATCTGACGCGGAGCTACGACGATTATTCTTCTAAAAACCACTTTTGTCTAGAAAAAAACCATAAAACGACATTTTCTCCCTTATACGTATGTGAGAATTCAGAAGATCTACACAAAGCATTTTTTGTTCCTCTATCACCTTCCACAATATGACTAAACATTTACGTTACACCCTGTATATAGGTTATTTTAAGCAATTATTCGGGAAATATTCTTTGGAAAGTGCCTAATTATGCAGCTTCTACGTGACGTACTTTTTTGGTTCCCCTTGGAAAGCCTGTTTTTGAGCACAGGACATCATACTCAGAATGTCTTCAAGTGAACTTTTTATGTATCCGTATACAAAGGGAGTAGACCAAATTAATTAATTAATTTAGACAACCTTTTATACTACAGCCACGATTTTAATGAATGAGTGATGATAAAAGACTCCATTGAGTATGAAAGCGAGAGAAGCGTAGCCTAGTTGTTAGGGAGCAGTGGCCAGCCTCAATGAATTACCCTATTTAGCAGAGTACCGCTAACCACTCCTACCTTCATTCAAATAATCAACTCCACCACCTTACATTACTATAGTACTACCAACATTTCATGGAGTAAGTAGAGTGAGAACAAATTAATTATTCAACAGTAGAAAAATATAATGACTTTTAAAATGGCAGGTCATATATTATAAAAGTAACAGATAAATTGTATGTCAAGCCACAGATTTTTTGACTGGCTACCAAATCAAACTTCTCATTTTATAGCCAATCAACAGGAAGATAAGATAGCCTCTAATAAACTAATTTGTCTTTTTTAACAACACCAACTAAATATTCTATAGAAAGCCTTATCTTAACAATTACAATTATCTTAGCTTGCCCATCTTTTAATACATTGCCATCTAATTTACTAACTCAGCCACAGATTTTATATTTTATCACCATTTTGCGGAAAGTATATGCAGAAGGACAAATTTTAAAAAAGAGCATAAACAACAAGCTAAAAATATGGACTAGACTGACAACAACACAGCTTCAGTGGATCATGCAATCGAACTTAAACTCAAATTTGATTTTGAAAATGCAAAATACTGGACTAGGAAAAGAACCGTATACAAATACAAATAAAAATTAATTCAGATATTTTCAAAACAGGGGGAAAACAGTAAATATACTAACGGGATTAAAATATTCAAATAATATAATTTCCTATGCAATAAACGATATTTTGAAACAATGATGTCTGGAATCAATTTTATGGTGCTCGTGCACGGTGAGGAATATCTCAAGATTTAAACTACGCAGACCAAATCTTACCGTGTGTGGGACATCTTTGAGGCCCGAGTAGAATGATAAAACCAATAGATTGCCTGTACAGACCAATGAGGCCGGAACTGTGCAGGCCAGTTATGACTTGTGTGGACAAAAGGATATTTGCTTCACATACTGTGGGCCTACTATAACTAGACTGTGCAGTCCCGGTCTTGAGGTTTATTAACTCGTCTTGTGTGTGCTAGACCCGTACAGATCAAACCTTGTGGCCAAACTGGGCAGTCTCTGCCTTTTAACATCTGTTTTGCAAACGGCCATTTTATCTTGTTAGTTAAGGCGTGGCCCTGCAGGTCTTTCTAGGTTGAGGCTTATGTGAAATGTTCATACTTAAAACCGCCTTCTTGAAAAGGCGAATAGTGGCACAAAATAAAAAGAAATGTATGAAAAGGTGAAGTTTTTATAATACATGACCGTCTGCCGTTTTAAAAGGCGTAATTAAGAACAAGGATCAAAAATGTATAATAGAAAAAAAGTCCGATTCGCAGGAACTGCGTCATCTTAGCGCGGTTCCGTTCTTATCTTTAGTGTTTATGAAGGCATAAAATAGAAACAGTTATTACTTTGTTTAGATCAATAGCGAAACACCTATCCAAATGAAATCTCAAACAAACCAGTCTTGAAAGGTCTTGATTTACAATCTTACCTGTATGGGTCAGCTATCCCATAAGTCGGGCAGAAAGGCCTCCACTCAGAGGCATTTGGAAAGCCTTGGGATCTCTCTCTTTGAACGCTACATTTTTAAGAATTTTAAATTAACCTTTTAATTCTTCTCAACCTTTTTCGAAATATTAAGGAAAGTATACAAAGTTACCAACATTTTTTATGTCTGTTAATAAAATATTTTATTCTAATCCTTTCTTTTCTCCAAACGTAACCAAAATTTGAACATATTAGTGTTAATGAAATTCGAACATGCAGAAAATGTTTCAACTGAATCCCATAATTCTAAGTACCAAAATGAAAGACAAAAAGAACAGTTCGAATAAGCGAAATCAATTACTTTAAAGGTTTAAGCACTTATTTCTCCGATTGACATCGCCTAATCAAAACTTTTATTAGAACCATTTTTGTAGAGCATTCAGGAATCTTTCTAATGGTGATCTTACGTTTCGCAAGATTCTCAACCTTTTTCGAAATATTAAGGAAAGTATACAAAGTTACCAACATTTTTTATGTCTGTTAATAAAATATTTTATTCTAACCCTTCCTTAACTCCAAACGTAACAAAAATTTCAACATATTAGTTTTAATGAAAGTAGAACACGCAGAAAATGTTTCAACTGAATCCATTGATTCTAAGTACCCAAACCAAAAACGGTATTCAAAAACTATTTTTCCAATTTTCTCGAAAACGGTTAAAGCTATCGCCTTGAAAATGGTTTCATTCGTTTTCCTAGCCCAAGAAGCCTATAAAACGAGTACTTACAAGCTTATGAACTCAAAAACGTAAGCGTTACGATTTTTTTGCACGAATTTCGCCCCAAACGCCATCTTCCAGTGGGCGGATTCTGCTGGTTAACGAACTTGACCTTTCAAATTGGACGACGGATTTTTGTACCAAATTTCATCACAATCGGACCATTAGGGAAGCCAGAAATGAGCGAACAGACAAATATATATATATATATATATATATATATATATATATATATATATATACAAATTTGAACCACCGTTATTTTCGGTCTCTAGGGGTTCTGAAACGCGAAATTTTCTAGTCGGCACTTCCGGATTGTTTCATTGTATCAACCTTATAAGCGGGGTTCCTCCCTATGGGGGAGGGAGGAACCGCGCTAAAAATAAGAATACAGATCAAAGATTATTGTTATTTTACTTTATTTTTATGTTCACTTATATCGACCGAAAATTGTTCTTTTATCGTTAATAAAAGATCCAATTTAAAATATATTTAACGTCCGAAGATTAAAGGTAAATTATTATTATTAGCGTCATGAACACCATCTTAAGCGAATTTCATTCTTAATTTTTTAAAATAGAAGCCGGTTTAAATCTAGTTAAGTCCATTTTGGTTTTCATAAAATAATGGATGACATTATATAAGAAGTTTAATAAAATGAACGAGAAATGTTGGCTTGGTATTTACATAATTGTTTGTTTTAGATCCTGTTGTAAATGGCAGTGTCCTTTAAATGTTTGAGTATTGTGTCAACGTGGATGATGTCATTTCAAGAAGTTTTGTCCAGTCAATGGGGGAATAAATCTTTTGTCTATAAAGGTTTATGTCTAAACTACATTTTCGGCATGTTCCCTTGTCTTTGACGAATTAAAAATGTTATAGTTATTCAACCAGAGTTCTTCGTTGATTTCCGTCCTGTTTATGCTAAACGGCACAGTATATATAAACTTAAGCGCGTAATATGAATTAAATTCTGTTATGTTGTGTCAATTTAACAATTTAAGGTATTATTTGAATTTTGAATTAAATAATAAATAATTCCAGTTTTCTCGTCATGTATTTTTAAAAAAGCTATTATCCGTTTAGTAACATTACACGTAATATGGGATCTGTTGAATAGGTTCTGCATATCTCAACTAAAACTTCAGTGCGCCTACTTGTGGAGTGCAGAAGACGACAAAAACTAAATATACCAGATAACATCAACGAACTGTTGAGGGACAGCAGCCAGTACATTAACGCAATATTCACACAATCTCATTTGACGATATCTGCTAAATAGCTGGTTCCAGACATATTACAGACGTTTCCAAACCTCTGTTTATGGAAATAAATTAATCAAATTGATATCTCAATGCTGGTTCATTAGACCATACAGGTATCATCGTGAAGGAGTGAAGTCTTCATAGTAGCGAATCTATATATATAAAAATCACGTGTCTGTCTGTTTTTCTGTTTGTTTGTTCCTTATACAAATCTACACCGTTTGACCGATTTTGACCAAACTTGGAATAATGGTAGGTCTTGATACGAGAAATCTCCTAGGCTAGGTCAAAAAAATCTACCAGCTGTCTGTCTGTATGTTTGTCCCTTATACAAATCCACACCGTTCGTCCGATTTCGACTAAACTCGGTACACATGTAGATCTTAATCTGAGGAGTGCCGTAGGCTAGGTCAAAAAAATCTACCAGCTGTCTGTCTGTATGTTTGTCCCTTATACAAATCCACACCGTTAGACCAATTTTTATGAAACTTGGTATACATGTATGTCTTGATACGGGGGGTGTTATAGGTTAGGTCAAAGTCGTCTAGGACTCACTGTTATGAGGGTTCATAACAGTTACAGATTCGTTTTATTAGATTTTAATAATACTTATTTGGTGTCTAATTTATTTAGGCTTTTCTATACGCAGAAAGTAGGCGTAGCATGGCACGCCGGGTAACAGCTAGTTGTATATATATATATATATATATATATATATATATATATATATATATATATATATATACAGCTACACATATATACATATTGTGGGAGGTGATGGGAGACACTTAAAGGAACAAAAAATGTTCTATAACGTTTTCCGAATTTTCACATATAAGGTGAAAACTTCGTTTTATTGTTTTTTCTAGACAAACGTGGTGTCTAGAAGAATAATTGTCGTAGCTTTGCGTCAGGTGGTTCTGCAAGAACCGAAGTGAGACCAATCGAAAGCTGAGTAAATTTTTAATATTTTATTTTATTTATTTTTAGGCCATTAGCACCTATAAATAAATAAAGTCCCGATTTAAAAGTATTCTCCATTTGTTGGAAATAATGGGCAGGCCAGTGATTTCAGATAAGCCTTGGGATCCGAGGTTTCGGAAAAAATAGCTGAAGGATCAGTGGGAAAAAATTCTATGGAGATCATGGGGGGATAATCTATATCAGCTTTAGAGGGGGGAGAACCCGCTAAACCACCGCGGTGATCATGGGCAGCAGAGTTTATTCATCTGGAAAAAGTCTGTGGAATAGTTTTCGTACACCATTGTATGTTCTCACTTGATTTATTTCTTTTTGTAGAACATAAAATGCATTTTAAGATATTCTAACCATGGACTATGAATTCTAAAATTTGCCACGGAAAAATTGTGGCGCAAATATTAAATTTATAACTTGATATGAAAATAATCGAAAGCTTTAAGTAGGCTCAGAAAACTAAACTGCACAAAAATGAATAGGGACATTAATAATTTATTCGTTGTTAGTTAGTAGTAATTAGTAGGATCTAAAACAAAATAGGAAATACCTGAAAAACAAAAATAAAAAAAAATGTTACTCCTTTTATTAGTTACAAATTTCTAAAGAATAGGAAACATGAAAATTACACATTTTGGTAAACAATCAGCATTTGTTGTATTTTAGCTAATTCAATCCAGTTGTACTTTCACTAGCCATAGAAAGACATAATGATGAACCCGAATTTCGCAATATTATTGTGTGAATGAGCAATCAACGCAAGTTGATATTGTAGAGGAGGTTAGTGTAAGTTATGAAACTAAAGGTTTTAATTGTTATTTTTTTACAATCCCTTAGATTAATTGTTTGCAGCAATAAGTACATAATAACTTATAATATATAATAATGCAAATCATAATAAAAATAATGTAAAACTGCTAGGCAAAGTAAATACTACAAAATTAGAAATATCACTAATCATTTTTGCGCAGCATATTTTAATTAATTTTATCGGCATTTTATCAGGGGCGTAAATAGGAAATATTATCGGGGGGGGGGGGGGGGGTGCCGGGTGTAGGGGGGGGTATGGAATACTAACAATCTAGAACTTGGAATAGTTAGTCAACTAAAACGTTATTGTACCCAAAAATAAATGATTTTTCTGAACTAAGTTAGGTACCTTATTTAATTTCTTTTGAGGTTTTAATGGCACATTTTTATCGATTAAATACAAATTTCGGGGGAGGGGGGCTTCCGATGAATGCCCATGGATTTTATAGCAAGGATGCCAAAGTTACTAATATAGAAATATATTTTAGAGCTTGAGGTATACGTTTTTATTTTTGCATGTATCCATTTTCTATCAGACTTTAAACAAGTAGAAACTCACCCAGGAAAATGCGTCATCCGAATTCAAAGGAGACACCAAGCGGGAAGAGAAGAAAGACAACTGGATGAAATTCCTCAAAAAACGAGACAAGGAATTGGTGAATTAGAACTGACCTTCTTCATTCCTAATGATTGTCGCGTTCTTGCCAGCCTAGTTTACAAAGCTTGTAGCCAACTAGGTAATATGGTTCAATGACTTGTCTTAAACTAGGTAGTTTCATGCTTTTGCGTCTTGAATATCCAGTAAATCATTGCTGGAGAAGCAAATGGGAATTCTCTGACAGAATTTAATCGTATCGTGATACATATAGCTATATTAAAACTATAATAATAATAATATTAAAACTATCTAACTGTCAAAATGAACAAATCAAATTTCGTTTTTATTTGAATTTGATTTTATTCAACTTCTGCCTGAACAGAAGAAAAATTACAAAACTGTCATGTATGGACTTCGAACTACCAGGCATAAATTACAAAACTGTCATGTATGGACTTCGAACTACCAGGCATAAATTACAAAACTGTCATGTATGGACTTCGATCTACCAGGCATAAATTACAAAACTGTCATGTATGGACTTCGAACTACCAGGCATAAATTACAAAACTGTCATGTATGGACTTCGAACTACCAGGCATAAATTACAAAACTGTAATGTATGGACTTCGAACTACCAGGCATAAATTACAAAACTGTCATGTATGGACTTCGAACTACCAGGCATAAATTACAAAACTGTCATGTATGGACTTCGAACTACCAGGCATAAATTACAAAACTGTCATGTATGGACTTCGAACTACCAGGCATAAATTACAAAACTGTCATGTATGGACTTCGAACTACCAGGCATAAATTACAAAACTGTCATGTATGGACTTCGAACTACCAGGCATAAATTACAAAACTGTCATGTATGGACTTCGAACTACCAGGCATAAATTACAAAACTGTCATGTATGGACTTCGATCTACCAGGCATAAATTACAAAACTGTCATGTATGGACTTCGAACTACCAGGCATAAATTACAAAACTGTCATGTATGGACTTCGAACTACCAGGCATAAATTACAAAACTGTCATGTATGGACTTCGAACTACCAGGCATAAATTACAAAACTGTCATGTATGGACTTCGAACTACCAGGCATAAATTACAAAACTGTCATGTATGGACTTCGAACTACCAGGCATAAATTACAAAACTGTCATGTATGGACTTCGAACTACCAGGCATAAATTACAAAACTGTCATGTATGGACTTCGAACTACCAGGCATAAATTACAAAACTGTCATGTATGGACTTCGAACTACCAGGCATAAATTACAAAACTGTCATGTATGGACTTCGAACTACCAGGCATAAATTACAAAACTGTCATGTATGGACTTCGAACTACCAGGCATAAATTACAAAACTGTCATGTATGGACTTCGAACTACCAGGCATAAATTACAAAACTGTCATGTATGGACTTCGAACTACCAGGCATAAATTACAAAACTGTCATGTATGGACTTCGAACTACCAGGCATAAATTACAAAACTGTCATGTATGGACTTCGAACTACCAGGCATAAATTTTGCTTTATTTTTTTGCTACTTAATATTGACGTCTATAGAGTTTTTCGCCTGCGTCACGGAACTCTATAAATTAAATATAAAATAAAAAATATAAAAAAAAAAAATTTTGCCTGAGTAAATTTGGTAGACATTGCTTGAGTAAATTTGGTAGACATTGCTTGAGTAAATTTGGTAGACATTGCTTGAGTAAATTTGGTAGACATTTTTACAGTTGATTCGATGTTGAAATATCGAATATAGATATGGAAAAATGAGCCAAAAATCGGTAAAAAACTAAGATTTGTTTTTTTACGACGCAGCTGCGTCCTAGGCATTCGCAACAAACTATCTATGGTTGCCAAACGTCCAAAGCATCCATGGCAGAGCAGGAAATGTTTAGCAAACGCAAGGATAAAAACACTCAACCTCAAGACTTGAAGCCGCATCTCCTTAGGAGACCATACGGATGTAATATATAGGACTTTGAAAACAATTACATATAAAAAAAAAACATTAGAGTAAAATTTAATGTAAATGTAAAATGGTTAAAATGTGGGAAAATAAGTTAACATTTGACTTAATACAAGATTATGAGTTTCTGAAAATATATTTTATTCTAGCCCCTTGTTATAACACCAATTTGAGGATAAGGATAGTCCCATATAGGTAGAAAAGAATGATTACTAAAGATAAGAGCAGAGCCAATGAATAAATGGTGGTTATATACAGAGATGGCCATAATTTTATTTATAAATAAATATACGAATTTATTCGTACTTCATATATTCGTAAATACTAATATAAATAAATTCGTATTCATAAGTGTGAATAGGAATTTATTTTTATTCACGTATAATAAATATAAAAATACAAATAAAATTTTATTCACAAATTCACCTGCGAATACAAATAAATTCACAGAAATTTTTTTAAATAATCACAAATAATCAAGTGATTACAAATTTATTCACATTAAAATATAAGAATACAAATTTATTCACATTATAATTTGTGAATACAAATTTATTCACAAAAAATTCTTATCCTTAATACGAAATTCATAATTTATTTGCGACTTTTATTGTGCATAAATTTGTATTCACAAATTATAATGTGAATAAATCTATATTCATATATTTTAATGTAAATTTTTTTGTAATCACTTGATTTTTTGTGAATATTCACATTTTTTGTGATTATTCACAATTTTTTCTGTGAATTTATTTGTATTCGCAGAAAAATTTGCGAATAAAATTTTATTTGTATTTTTATATTTAATATACGTGAATACAAATAAATTCGTATTCTCACTTATGAATGCGAATTTATTTATATTCGTATTTACAATTGTATGAAGTACGAATAAATTCGTATTTTTATTTATAAATAAAATTATGCCCATCTCTGGTTATATATCGGTGTAGATGGAGTTCCAGATCCATATACTCGGTTCATACCTTCAATTAAAAACTCATTTTAGCCTTCAATTAAAAACTCAAGAGCCTTCCGAGATCAGGTCAACTTCTCTACGCAAATATAATCCTACACCACTACTGAAACTGTAATCGTCCAGTTCGAAGGAAATGTTTCGTCTTAGTGCGTTCCTAACTTCCGTGTTATCTCAAGCTTTTTCTGAAAGCAAGATTGATAAGAGCTTAAAGTATCGGAAAATCGGGGTCGAGAGACTTCTCACATTATATTGATTTGATGAGCTGCCTAATCTTCTAGAAACAAAACAAGACGCATTCAATAAAACGAAACCGACACTTCCTAAACGCGAATCTATATGCCAATGGGTCCTCACACAAGACTGAAAAGACAAGAACTGAACAAACCATACGGACTACTTAGACGACTCCTTGGACCCTCATCTAAATTATCGATTCAAAACAAACTTACAATATATAAAACAATTATTCGATCCATATGGACATACGGACTTGAACTCTGGGGATGTGCAAAAACATCAACAGAATACAGACATTCCAGTCAAAAGTCCTTCGTAAAATTGTAAATGCACCTTTCTATGTATCCAACAAAACTCTTCACAATGACCTTAACATCCAATTTGTCCTTGACCTTGCTAAAACCCGATTCCAAATGTTCCACTCCAAATTGTCTTACCATCCTAATCCTGAAGGTCTATCCTTATCTTCCCAATCCCATCCAGACAATCCTCCCAGGCGGCTCGTGTCAGTGGCCCCGAGACAATTTAATCATCTGATCTTATCGTGACCATTAAAACATTTACTGAGACATCTCTGGAAGTGCCAACAGTGGTTGTCTTCTTCCATATTTTGTATGTTTTTTTCTTTTATTTTACTTTTACCTTTTTTGTCAATTGCACATAATATCTGCATCAACAAACTTGATCATTGTACTGTTAATAATTTGTACAGATTTCAAATAAATAAATGGAAAAAAAATGTCAATGGGTGCAAAAATATTGAAATTTTAACAGCCCAATGTGTTAATACCAGGTGTCATTAACAGCCCTATCGTTGATACGCCGTTAAACACACCAAAAAAAAAATTGAAACTTCTTGGTGGTCTCCTCGCCACAGAAACAATCGCTGATGATCCTCCAAGTCGCCTCTGAACGCGCTGGCCTTCTGACAACCTTATATCTGAACTTTTATAAACATTGTTCATTATACATACATTTTAAATCGTGATGTCTGTCAGTACTATAAAAAGTGGTCATGAATAGGTTTTATTTCATTTTGTTTTTCCTATATTGCAAAATTGTGTGCTAAATTTGTTACATAGAATAATCATTAACAAAAAGTGTATCTGGTATCAGGAAGAGATTGTTATATTCTTTTAAATAAATAAATAAATTTGGAAAAAAAAATAAAAAGTGGTCAAGTAAAAATATGTAAAATGCGTCTGAAAACCTAATAATTGACAATAATGGAAACTTAATTCATAAAATTGGGTGGGCAACGATGATTGTATTTTTCTCTCTTTAAATCCAGATTAATATAGACCAAACAAACAGTATCGTTATGGCCTAGCAGGAGTGTTACACGGAGAGAAATCGTATTGACTCGACTCCGTATTGGACCCTCCTTACTCGCGGACACCAAATGACTAAACAGAACAGACCTATTTGAGAACAATGTAACGAAATACTCACAATAAAACATATACTGACAAACTGCATACGAGGAAAACATTAAGACAAACCTGTGGATCAGACCGAACTTCTAATAGATGATAGCGAACATATTAAATCAATAATTAATGATTTAATAGGTTAGGTGTTAAAAAAAATAATAACACAACATTAAGCGATAAAAAGGAAATTTAATTGGTGCCTATATTTTGGTGTTTTTAAGATTTTTAATTATAATTAAACCTCTTAAAAACACCAACATTAGTGTATTCCTTAGCAATTACTACTTAGATTATTCCGGTTTTTTTAAATTTATTTTCTTTAGGATAATTGTATTTTTTAGCTTATAATTAGATGTATATATAATATTGTATAAATTTATAGGTGGATGAATAACTATTTGTAAAATTAGATTTGTATGTACAACTCTAATCGCATAGTTGTATTTATGACAGGATGTATTTAAAACAAATATATGGAGCGAACCGCCTTCTTAGAGGATGCTCATCAATAAATACATAAATAAAATAAACATTCAGAGTGTTATTAATTAGTCTTATACACATTTTGAACACAACGTAGGTTGGAAATATCAAACCAACCTTCAAGAGAAGTATAAAAAAATAGAATATTGCGATCTCGCAAAGAGGTAAGGAAGGGAGATAAAGTTAACGACTTTTGAAGATCAACAAATACTTAGTCTAAAATAATCAAGGAATCTATTCAAAAACAAGTCTAATTAAAAGCCACGAACAATATTTTTTTTTTTTTAATTTTAACGTACACTATAATTACCTAACAATTTTAGGGCGGGTTATCTCTATGTCACCACCCTTTTCTAGTCAGGACAGGGCTGATGCCTTTTCTTTCTTCCAAAGAAAAGCCTAGTGGGAATCGAACACACAATCCTTGGCGCAGAGTGTTAAGTGCTCACACCTGAACACTTTCGGCCACCGGGCCTCCAATTTTTTTTTATTCTCCTGTAAAATCAAGGTTTTTTGCATTTACGCCACTGTTCATCCGGAACGGCGATATTATAGTTCTCGGTCAATACGGAAATAAAAACTCCCACAAACATCGCTAGTCCAAACACATTATTTGCCGTATTTAAGAAAATACTATAACAACATGTTTGGGGTCTCCCGTGGTCTAATGGTTAGCGCCTTGGATTCATAAGCGGGAGATGGTGGGTTCGATCCCCACCTCCGGCAGGAATTTTCTCATCTCAGGGCTCGTTGGGAAAATTCCTCGCTGTACCCTGGATGTCGGCGCTAATGACCTAGAAGTAGATGCGCCGTAAAAAAAAAAAAAAAAAAAAAAAAAAAAAAAAAAAAAAAAAAAATGTTGCCGTAACTATACCACTACACACCACGCTATGTAGGACTGATTTACACAGCCTACTCTCGATATTTCTAATGGGTGCGAAATGCAATATGTCTATTCTTGTTTTAATGTAACGAAGTTCGTTTTATAATATATAGTTAGTGTAAAAAGTATTGGAACATCCATGAATATTTTACTTTGCTTTTTTAAAACGCTTTAAAGTGCTCACGTCTTAAAACTCACGACCACCGGGCCTTCCCACGAACAATATAAAATAAAAAGTTGATTGGAATTTAATGCGTTGGTGCAGGATTGTTAGATTGATCCCAAATAGAGAGCCCTAGAGAAATAAGATTCTGATCTTAAGGATTAGGATTGAGGAGTAGTCCCTCCAATCCCCGGGACCATCTTCTTCCAATAAAGGAGGTTTAGTACTTTAACAGCCAACTACTGTCAAGGTTTATCTTCTTACCTTTCATTTTTATAGGTAAATATTCAACTGACTTTCCCCTGAGTGCAGCTTACAGAAATAAGTATGCATAAGCTTTCTTCAAGAAAAAAAGTATAAAGTTTGGCGTTAGAGATAATATTTTTAACATATTTTTATATATTAGTAAATATTGTTTGTTTCTATATTTAATTCATGTACCTAGTTTAAATGATTTGTTAACCCCTTTAAAAAGATTATTTCAAAGTTAATTTTAATATATACCTCCAGTAGCAATATCCCTTCCTTTTTTTTTTTTTTTTTATTATTTTATTTCTTTATGAGCATCGACAACCAAGGTGATTTGCCCAATACAATTTCTACATATACTTTCAGTTATATAATAGAAATTATACACATCTCAGATATATTAATTGAAAGGGTCAGGGCAAAATACTGCCAAGCAACATTTTTAACGAAACTGTAGCTGTTATATGTTGGATTATGTGGGACTATCATTTGAAATGGTTAGGCGCAACAAGATTAAGTAGCATACAGAGCTCGTAGTCATACTTTAGTAGCATTTGCATCATAGACTGATAGTCACACATAATAAGAGCTACAGTTAAGTTTTGTTAAAAATGTTGCATGGCACTATTTTGCCCCGACCCCTTCAATTAATACAAATATACAATTATATGAATCAAATGTATGTGTATATATATATATATATATATATATATAATACAAAATAGATATACATAAAAACAGATTAATACAAAATAAGAGGATCCTACAGAAAATAAAGTCCGACTCACAGGAACTGCCTCATCCGTTCTTTCCCCTAGTTTCATTTGGAAAGCTTTGAATAGAAATCAACATTCTTTTTAGCGCGGTTCCTCCCTCCCCCATAGGGAGGAACCCCTGTTATAAGGTTGATACAATGAAACAATCCGGAAGTGCCGACTAGAAAATTTTGCGTTTCAGAACCCCTAGAGACCGAAAATGATGGTGGTTCAAATTTGTATATATATATATATATATATATATATATATATATATATATATGTATATATTTATTTTTATATATATATATAAATATATATATATATATATATATATATATATATATATATATTTGTTGATCTTTCCTGAAAATTGTGAACGAGCACTCGAAAATCTGGAATAAAAGCGATACTAAGGCGTCCAGGCACAGGATACCGACAGTAGCCAAGTTACACAGAAGTGGCCGTTTATGTTAATTTGATTTTATTCATAGACCTTCTGCCTAGAAAAGAAAAATACGTAGTTCATATTCTTAATCAGCCATATAATAACTATCAGTCCTAAGTATGTAAAGAAAAAGTTTGAGTTAAGCAATGAAAAGTCCAAAACTCGAAGGAACTGCATCATCATGGCGTGTTTCCATATAATGCTTATCGTGATGAGACAAGGAAATCTTCGAATAGGAATTTTAAATATTTTACCATCTACAGATCGAAACCACCACTTTCGAAAGTTTAACCACCATTTTCTCCTACTGTAGTGGTCCTGCCGGAATTTACACCTGAACTTTTTAAGTGAAATTTATTAGGCAACACAAAATATGAAAGTCCGTCACGCAGGAGCTGCATAACTAAGCACTTTCCTCAGAATTTGGGTAGTGTAGACTGCTTTCCAGAACAATTTACTTAAAATATCCTACATAAATAAAATAAAAACATGAATAGTTCTCTTTTAAATTTGTAATGAGTAACTGATCAATTATTAATTTGCTTCCAGAGTTATGTTTACACATGGTACCTATTACACTACGTAATAAATACAAAAAAACTCATATTATCGTATTTTGATCTAACGCAGGAATAGGATACAGTCACTCTAGTGGTAGAAAGCGCTCCTTGCGGCGGCTTTGTGAACCTAAGTCTGGCGGGCTTTTCTATTGAAATATATTACAAATTAAACCCCCGCTTTCCGATTGACCGATTCAGCTCATTTTTACAACACTTCTTTCTCATGAGTTACCCACGACGTATACCGCGTTTCGTTACAATACAGCAGAAATTACGACCGGTATGAGTACATTAGGAATTTGGGTCCGGAGTAAACCCCCCCCCCCTTCTAATGAACCGATTTAGTTTATTTTTACAACACATATTTACCTGTACATGCATAAATGTGGAAAACGTTTAAAAGGGCTCTATTGAGCACCCAAAACAAGAAGTCTAGTTTTAGCACTTTCCTCCGAAGGAAAGTAGCTATTGAGGTTGGACTCATGACGGAATTATTGAAAAATTTCTTCAAATCTTTATCGATCCTACCTAGTAGACACCGAAAATGACCCCCGTTAAAATTTATATATATCTATATATATATATATATATATCTATATGTGTATATATATATATGCATATATATATATCTATATATATATATATAGATTAGGATTTGTTTTGACAAGGGCGATAAACAGTATAGTCCTTACACCCTTTGTTTGTGTTCTACAGATCATTGGGGTTAAAAATAATTAGCTTAATTCAATAGAGATTGGTTGTAAATGAAGGGTACTCATTCCTTTACTTCGCTCTTTCTATAATAGTACGTCTGATTACAGTGTTTCCTTATAGTTATTAAGTTGTATCTAGCCTAGGCATACCTAATACATATATACATATATATTTAGTCTATTTCCATTTTTTTTTTCTCTTTTTTTTTTTTTTTTTTTTTTTTTTTTTTTTTTTTTTTTTTTTTTTTTTTTTTTTTTTTTTTTTTAAATGCGCCCGTTTATCGCTTTCATAAGTAGAAGATATTTACATTATTTCTCTTTACTTCTTTGCATTTTTTTTTTTTTTTTTTTTTTTTTTTTTTTTTTTTTTTTTTTTTTTCCCCCTACTTGTACCATATATAATATAACAATGGTACAACAAACTATATACAATATAAACTATATACAATATAAACACTATACAATATTAATAACATAACAACATCCTTATATATTTACAGACTATTTACAACATGCAATTTATAAAGTATATTTACGATCTATTTACAATATTCATTTATAAGTTTTATGGACTACTCCATTAGCTTGCGTTGGGAGTTCCTATTTTTAAGAAACTTGGGGGTTTTAGATTTTTGAAATAAGTTGTGTTTCTCTAAGTAACTCTAGAATCTTGTCTGCTGTGTCTATTGAGTCTCTTAGAGCTGTGTCCTTGTTACGGGGGATTCCATACTTTAGGAATATTTGATGTAACGCGGTACATTCCTCTAGTATATGGTGAACTGTTAGTGGCACGCGGCAGGTTTCACAGCTGGGCTGGGGGTCTTTAGTTATTAGGTATGCATGCGTTAGATTGGTGTGGCCTATTCGCATCCTCGTTAAGACCACTTCTTCTCTCCTGTTACCTCTCACTGAGCTTCTCCATGGCTTTGTAGTTGGTTTAATTCCTCTTAATTTGTTGGTCAGAGGGATTTCTTCCCACATTGATTCCCATTTATTCTTAACTCTTGATTTTAGCCAACTTTTTATATCACTTGGTTCATATATTTGAAGCTCGGGGCTATTCATCTGGGCTGCTTCCTTGGCTGCTTTATCTGCCATTTCATTTCCTGGTATACCTGAATGACCTGGGGTCCAAAGGAATTGTACTGTTTTATTAAGGTTATTTAGGATTTCCAGATAATTTTGGATTTTGTTGAGTGTAGGTCCTGTTTTATTGTAGCTTACTATACTCTGGAGGGCAGACATGGAATCAGAACATAACAGTATATGTGAGTTAGTGATGTTTATAGATATATAAAGGGCTGTGGCTATTGCTAGGAGTTCTGCGGTGTATATTGATATATAAGGTGGTAATTTATATTTTTTGGCTAACCCATTATGGATAACTGCAAATCCAACATTTCCTTCCTGCTTGGATCCATCTGTATACAGAGCTTCATAGTTTTGATATTGTTGCAATATATCATTTAATTTGAATTTATGTTGTCCTGGTTGCACTTTCTTGAAGCTTAGGTCTATTTTCGGAGGGTGGTATTTCCATGAAGGTGGCCTTGATATTTGTTGGTTTGCTTCAACAGGGATGTCATGGATTTCACTAATCACTACTTTATGCCTGATTCCTATTGGAGCTGGTTTTCTGGGATTTGCTTCATAGATTCTAAGATGGCGTGGATAAAATATATGGTTGTAGGCTGGGTTGGTTTGTTGGAGTTTGATTTTGACTATGTAGTTGTTTATTAGTTCCTGCCTACGAAACAGAAGAGGTGGTATGGAAGCTTCCGCACATAGGCTTACTATAGGACTGGTCCTGAATGCCCCTGTTGCAAGTCTGATCCCAGTGTGGTGGATACTATCTAAGAGTCGGAGGCGACTTCCACTTGCAGAAGAATACACTACACTGCCGTAGTCGATCTTAGAGCGAATAAGGCTAGTGTAGACCATAAGCATTGATTTACGATCAGCCCCCCAGGAAGTCCTGGCAAGCACTTTCATGATCCTCAGTCGCTTAGAGCATTCCTCTCGTAGGTACATGATGTGTTTTTGCCATGTAAGTTTTCTATCTAGGACCAAGCCTAGGAATTTAGTGCTTTCGCAGAACGACAAAGTTTGCCCATATAAGGTCAGCTGAGGAATTTGAGTTTGGTTCCTCTTACGTGAGAATAGTATACCTCTGGTCTTTTCCGTTGAAAAACGGAGATTTTTATTCGCAGACCAGGTTTCTAAATCATTTAGAACTTTTTGGAGAGTTCTGCGCATCCATGCATGGTTTTGGAACCTTAGCAGAATCGCCAGGTCATCCACGTAGAGGAATGCTTTAATCGACCCAGGCATGATATTGGCTACTGAGTTTATTGCAATAGCAAATAAAGTACAACTCAGAACACTTCCTTGGGGGATGCCGTATGCTATTTCTTTGCAACTAGAGGTCGTATCTCCTACTCTTACTTGAATATATCTTCTGTGTAAGAAGCTCTTTATAAAGCTAGGAAGAGCTCCCCTGAAGCCCCAAGCATGCAATGTTTCTAATATTGTTTTCCGGTCAACAGTATCGTAGGCCTTTTCCAAGTCAAAAAATACACCCACTGCTTCTTTCTGTTCCACATATGTGTTGAGGATTTCTGCTTCTAACGTCACTAGTTGGTCTATTGTCGACCTGCCTTTCCGAAAGCCACATTGGATGGAAGATAGTAGGTTAAATTTTTCTATTACCCATGTCAATCGTCTGTTGACCATCTTTTCCATGAGTTTTGATAAGCAGCTTGTGAGTGAAATCGGACGGTAACTGCTAGGACTTAATTTATCTTTTCCAGGTTTTAATACAGGAATGACAATAGATTCACGCCATGCATTTGGGTAATTAGAGGTTTCCCATATTTTATTGAATACATTTAGCAGGTAATGTTTTACGGAAGGTGGAAAGTTTTTAATCATTTCATTATGGATTTCATCTTTTCCAGGTGTTGAAGATTTCAATTCTCCTATTGCTACTTGCAGCTCCCAGAAGGTGAATGGGCAGTTGTAATCGTAAGGGATTAGAGGATCTTGAGGTGAAGTGTCCGTAAAATCTACTTGATGCTGGGGGTGATTGTCATGGTTTAAATTGGGAGAATTTTGAGAGTTTGAGATGGCTGTAAAGCAGTTTACTAGAGCTTCAGATGTTTCATGAGGATTATAGGTTATTTCATTTTGAATTTTAAGGATTGGAACTTCATTGTTATATTGACCTGCTATGCTCCGAATTTTTTGCCACACTTTTTTTATGGGGGTGTTGATGGATATTGTGCTTATGTAGTCTGCCCAGGAGCTTCTTTTTTTATTTTTCACTAGATTTCTGACAATTGACTTCTGCTTTTTGTAATTTATTAGGTTATCTTTTGTTGGGCTTTTCTGAAATTTTTTGAGAGCTTTATTTTTTAGTGTAATGGACTTCCGACATTCCTCGTCAAACCATGGAGTATGGTTTCCTTTCGGAAGTCCTTTGGTTTTTTTAATTGTCTGTAGAGCTGTTGTAATAATATTGTGGGTGAAACTGTCAATTATCTCATCTATATTTCCGGTGAGCTGTTTTGTGTATTTGTTGAGTGTTTCTGTGAAGTCTTCCCAATTGGCTGATTCAATGATCCATTTTGGATGTCGGTTTATCTTGGGTAAATCAGAATTAAAATTTACAAGTATTGGAAAGTGATCACTCCCATATTGTTCGCCACAGACACTCCAGGTTAATTGTGTAACAAGGTTTGGTGAGATGAAAGCTAGATCTAAGGCAGATGTTGTTCCTGATCTTGGACAGAGGTATGTTGCTTCTCCTGTATTCAGTACGAGTGAGTCTGTTGTATCTATGATTCTTCTGATGATATTTCCCCTAGTGTTTGGTGTTGCTGTACTCCAGGACTGATGTGACCCATTCAAATCCCCGACTACTATATATGGTGTGGGAAGTCTGGTAATTAGTTGCAATAAGGCTGTTTCATTTATTCGTTCAGTTGGAGGTAAATAAATGTTACAGATGGTAACGTCAAAACGCAATTTGACCCTCATGATGAGTGCTTGAAGTGGGGATTGTATGTCCAGTTCTTCGGCAAATAGACCGCTTCGAACTGCGATGGCAACTCCCCCGTGGGCTCGCTCATTTTCCCTAAGTTCTATTTCTTTCCTGTAGATGGAGTAATTTTTTATATTTATGTTAATGTTGGAAGTAAGTTTTGTTTCTTGCAGGCACAATATAGCAGGGTTGGTATCTTTTAAGAGAATCTGCAGCTCCTCAAATTGGGTACGAAGGCCATTTAGGTTCCAGCTAATTATAGACATGGCAATATGAATATTGGGGTAGTCCTATTTTACTGAATATACTATTTACAAGTAGGAGATGTGCTATAATTATTTTGATTTTATTATTATAAAATAATGATTTATATATATTTAGATATATGTACATTAGCTTAGCTGTTGTTAGCTGTAGGGATTCAATTATATTTACAAATACTAGGTATGGGATTTTAGGCATATATGAATATTGAGCGAAGAAAAAGGTTTGAGTACCCTTCAAATAATCTATTAGTGTTATTGATATAGTAATATATTTTGAAAATTCATTTTTATTTATTGTAGTTTTTCTTTTTATAAAATAACTTTTTTCCCTGATAATTGGATTTGGTGGTGTGTGTGGATGTGTGTTTGAGTGAAGAGGTGGTTTACTGTTATGATAGTATGTCATTATGTGGGTGTTTATTATCATATAATGCATAGGGTTTTCAGGTTTCCATGTCTTCACCACTTTTTTTGGAATTTTGTTTTTGTTTCCGCCTAGGAGGAGGCGGGGTTTTAAAGTCCTCACTATTTTGTACCCCGCCCTGTGACTGGGGTACATTAGTGTTTTCACGTCGATCCCGGGAGCGAGGAGAGACGGACCGCTCACGGGGAGGTAGAGGGAGAGAGGTGTTGGCTATGCCAGGGAGAGAGAGAGAGGGTGGGAGTGGAGAGAGAGAGGGAGGGAGTGGAGAGAGAGAGGGAGGGAGTGGAGAGAGAGTGGGAGTGAGTGGTGAGGGAGGGAGTGTGGAGTGGGAGGGAGCGAGTGGAGGGGATGAGTTACAGCCAGTCTGTGACGAAGCCGCAGCCTTGGCTCTGGCTACTAGAATCTTCGGAACAGTAGCTACAGAAATATAGTCATCTGTCTGAATACCTATTTCCTTAACTTCCTTTCGTACATTCCTAGCTACTTCTGAATAACTTTTATTAATTGGTTGGCTTTCTTTATATTTCCTTCTAGCTACACTATAAGGTACTTTTTCTTTGAACTGGATTGTTTTAATTTCCTTTTCTTCTATTAACTTGGGGCATTTAATATCTAGGCTTGGGTGGTGGTTCCCACAATTTACACAGTTTGGGACAATTGTTTCACACGGAGTACCGCTATGTAATGTTTTGGAACAGAAATTACATATCGGTTCTTTAACACATTTATCTGCAAAATGACCAAGTTTAAGACAAGTCCTGCAGCGGATTGGGTTAGGGATATACATTTTAACTCTTAATTTTTGGTATCCTACATTAATGGTTTCTGGGAGGGTCGGCACTGAAAATGTAAGAACGTACAAATGTGTGTGTTTTTCTATTCCTGACCTCCTAGTAATTATTCTTTTAATTTCCATCACATTAAAGCATTTCAATTCCTCCAATATTTCAGTCGGATCGATTCCTTCCAAGTCTGGACAAAATATGACGCCTTTTGTTATATTTAACTTCTCATGCGCGCTCACTTTTACTTTTATTGTTGGTCCAAAATTATTTAATTTTAACAATTTATCTGATTGCTCTTTTGAGGTTGTTTCAACCAAAACTGTCCCATTTCTTAACTTTTTTACATTTTTAGGCTCCCCGCAAAGGTTATTTATCGTTCTAGATAGTAAAAAAGGCGATAATTTTGTAAGATCACCTTCCTCATCCCTTTTAATAATTAAAAATTTATTTTTATTTTGTGAAACCTCTGCTAAGGTATTTTTGTAATTATCCAGATCATTGAATATATTTCTTTTAAATCTTTTCGTTTTTGGGGAGCGTATGTCGGGGGGTTTATTCATTATGAAGGTTTTTATTAGTATTTGATTCTAAGCCCTTGAAACTAAAGTATAAAGAAAGTGAACAATAAATAATATTGGGGTTTTAAAAATAAAATAGAATGAAAAACAGAAACAGAAAAAATTTTCCACTTATCTGGCCGGACAAATAGGCCTTTGTCCGGTTAATCCTGTAAAATGCCAGGAGTGTTACACCTTCCTGTTCCTACAGCCTCCTGGAAGCATGTGAGCTCCAGGGCCTATAGGTGTCTTCTTCGTATCAATTATACACTATTTAGCAAGAATGTCTACTAAATGAGAATTTTAACACTAATAATAACACTAATTCACTGTTAAACAACACAAATTAACTAAATATTAGAGAGCACTTTTACAGGTTAGTTTTCACTAGCAAAGAAAAAACAGCTGTTCTATATATATAGATATATATATATATGTGTGTCTGTTAACACGATAGCGGCCAGAGTTTTTGTATTTTCGTCACGAAACTTGGTATATAGCATTCAATTAGCAAACGATTGAACGAGTTCGTTTACCACCAAAATCGGTCCACCGGAAGGGGGGGTTTACCCCGAACCCAAAACACTAATTTGACTACGTCAGCCGTAATATTTGTTATATTTCAACTAAACTTGGTATTCGTTGTGGGAATATAGAGAGAAAGGTGAGATATAAAAATGAACTAAATCGGTTTATAAGGAGGGGGGGGGGGTTTACTCCGGACCGACAATACCAATTCGCCACTACCAGCCGTGATTTTAGGTATATTTCGACGAAACTCGGTATTCATTGTGGTAATCTACAGGTAAATATGTCTTGTAAAAATAAACTAAATCGGTTCATTTGGAGGGGGGTTTACTCCAGACCCACAATACCAATTCGCCACTACCAACCGTGATTTTTAGTATATTTCGACGAAACTCGGTATTCGTACTGGTAATCTACAGGTAAATATGTGATGTAAAAATAAACTAAATCGGTTCATTAGGAGGGGGGGGGGTTTACTCCGGACCCAAATTACTAATATACTCATACTGGTCGTAATTTCTGCTGTATTGTAACGAAACGCGGTATACGTCGTGGGTAACTCATGAGAAAGAAGTGTTATAAAAATGAGCTGAATCGGTCAATCGGAAAGGGGGGTTTACTTTGTAATATATTTCAATAGAAAAGCCAGCCAGACATAGGTCCACAAAGGCGCCGCAAGGAGCGCTAGAGGGACTGTATCCGGTTCCTGCGTTAGATCAAAATACGATAATATGAGGTTTTTTGTATTTATTACGTAGTGTAGTAGGTACCATGTGTAAACATAACTCTGGAAGCAAATTAATAATTTATCAGTTACTCATTACAAAATTAAAAGAGAACTATTCATGTTTTTATTTTATTTATGTAGGATATTTTAAGCAAATTGTTCTGGAAAGCAGTCTACACTACCCAAATTCTGAGGAAAGTGCTTAGTTATGCAGCTCCTGCGTGACGGCCTTTTTTTCAAACACGGTTGAATATATCGTCTTGAGGGTGGGAAACCGAATAATGAAAAAATAAAATTTGGGCGCTATGATATTTTCCCTAAAAGCTAACATGGAGTGTAAACTAAATTGATCTTTCATTATAGTCAAAATACTTCTCTGCTAACTTTGATCTAAATTGAACCGTTTTTGCAGACAGTACCGTAAAATGGGATCAGATTTGCACAGTGTGGTGAAATTGGTCAACAAACCTACACTGGTTATACATTTGTCTGAAAGCGAACAGACAAATATATAGGTATATATAGGTATATATTTGTTTGTTCGCACCTGTTTGGAAAATTTCGAAACTTTGGTATGAGTTAAATGAAAATATCCAAGCAGTATAAGTTTTTACCAATTTCACCATACTGTACCAATGTGACACCATTTTACGTCAGTAGAATGATGAAATGTTACTAACATTCATTGAGTATACAAATGTGTTTGGCCGGTTTTTTATTGTGGGCCACGGGATTTGGAACGTCGACTTTCGGGTTAACGTCATAAAATAATTTTCTTCCCCCATAAGAAATGGGGAAACTCGACCTTAAGGCAATGAATATTAAAATAAGTAAATACTATACGATACTAAATGTCATAGCCCTTTCTTACTTTATATCCATGGTAAAGCTGTTTAATAGCCACTTAGTCCAGGATAGCTCGGGATAATATCAACAGGCAGGTTGTCGGGAAGGATTTTTATCTTTATACAATTTATACGGTTTTTTTTATAAGCATTTATATCTTATATATATATATATATATATACATATATATATATATATATATATATATATATACATACATGCATTTATAAATTAAGATTGTATTGCTTAAGATATAAAAGAGTCCAAACAAAGACATTTTAAATGATAAGACATATTGCTAGACCATTATAACTAGGGAACAGATGTTATTGTATGTCCATATTTTTTTCTGATTCTTAAATCGTAATTGTTGATCAAATTCTGCACGTTTTATGCGATTTTAAATCATTTAAACAGGTTTTTATTTTACATATTTTGTCAAAAATCCATATTTTTACATATTCTACCATAAATACATATTTTGATATTCCTTTTATTTTTTAGTGGAAAAAATAAAGAGGAAACCAAGAAAGAAAATAATGCTTTACCCATTTAATCTGGATCAATGTGTCTTTTCCAGTTGCAAGAAACTAAGGTGGCTGGCAGCCATGCTTCCCCGGCGCTAATGTTCTAGGAGCAGATGCGATTTTAAAAAATATATAACAAATTATTGTTTAACTTTTTTATTCTTCCTTTAATCTACTCTCTAAAACAAATGAATTAGTGACAGAATCATGTTGATATCATTTTCCAAACTCAAGACATAAAATAATGAATTTTAAACCTGATTGTTTTTATTTCTTAGCCCCTAAGACGAATTTGACGAAACGCTCGGACACGTGTCGACTATTTTTCGATGCAAAATCACCAGAAAAAAATGGGCCTGATGGGTGACCCCACCACTTTATACTCCCCTTATGAGATCACCGTCGTCATTTCACATTTGTAATTTAAAAATGCATGTTGTTGCAAAACATTTTCCAAAATAATGTTCATCTGTTGAAATTTTCAACTTCTTTTTTCCCTTTTTAAAATTAGTTCCTAATTATTATTTATGCTTCATTTTTCAATATGTCATAGAGTTTTAGTTATTTTGTTCTTTCCATTTATAATAACCATTTATAATAAAGTTTGTATTAATTATTTATGATTTTCTTTTGAATATTTTATAGTGTGTTAGGTATTTTTTACTACATATTTTCAATTTTTTATTACAAATTTCATTATGTATAGTTAAATTTATATGTACATATTTAATTATTTGGTTGATTAAGAATATGAAATAAGTATTTTTCTTGTGTACGCAGAAGGTCATTGAATAAAATTAACATAAACGTCAATTTATTCTTGGATGCCTCTTCTGGAGCCTAAAAACATATATTCAGCTGTACAGCTGACGGTTGCTATGTAAATAATTTGGTTGTATCTAGTTTTTAGGTCCCTGAAGAGCCATCCAAGGATGCGAAACATGTAGAGCCAATTTTAATAAATTGACGTTTTATGTTAATTTAATTTTACTCATTGAGCCTCTGATTACACAAGAAAAATTGTTGAAATTTTGGTCACTATTTTCTTAATATCAAATAAGTTGCTGACAAGCTTTATTCTGAAGAGATATTTGTTTCAGATTAATAATAGCTAAGCTATAGCTTTTGGTGCTTATGACCAAGGCAGTCAAAACACCTTAATAGGAAAAAAATAAGTAATAGCTAAGTTACTATGCCAGAAAGGTAAATATTTTTCTTTCATGTGAATTTCTTTCTCCCGCCAGTTTGCATCATTCCTAAAACTGGCGTAATGTTTGTAAATCAGCATCGCTTTTAAAGAAAAACCATTAGCCGTGGATTAAAACGATTTTCATCAGAGGTGCGGCGCACACATATATAATAATAATTTTGCGACTGCTTCTGTCGACACTGTCCTGTATCCACTTGCTATTCTTAAGCAGGCCAGTCTCTGCAAGCTAGCCAGTTTTGTGCTGAGGCCTTTGCTTTCGGTTACTTTTTGCCATACAGGTGCAGCATAAAGTATTTGTGAATGAATCACACTTGAAATGATCTTATTTGGCATAATACAAGACAGTGCGG
Source organism: Gonocerus acuteangulatus (assembly GCA_946811695.1). NCBI lineage: Eukaryota > Metazoa > Arthropoda > Insecta > Hemiptera > Coreidae > Gonocerus > Gonocerus acuteangulatus. The sequence continues at coordinate 34,314,551 of OX328124.1, forward strand.
ATATTGTCTTTCCAACTTTCTGCGTCAGGTGAGGGTTTATAATATGTGGACATATGAATGAATGTAATATTAGTTAAGGATAATTTTAAGAAATTTTACATTGTATGATTAAAGGGGGTAATTTTTAATGTAATTTATTGCATGTAATGTGTTTTTTTTTTTTTTAGTTTTATGAGGATGGCCCTGAGGCCGAAACGTCAAGTTTAAAAAATGTTAAAAATCAGCTGATAAATAAAAATTGCTGAGGTGAGGATCAAATGTAAATTAAAGTGGATATAATAATTGTATGTGCCGTAATTAGTTTTCATATCTATAGATACGATGATAATTTTTAATTTTATCCTGCCTATATTCAGAAAAGACCACCTACGTTATTCATAATATAGTTAATATAATCATAGTGCAGTGCGTAACTAACATTAAGGCACGAAGAAATAAAATCGAGTAAAGAAATAAAATATTATTTAATGGATATATGTTGGTTTAGTTAACCTTCTTGCTAACCGTGAGTCTTTCTTGATTGCCTTCTGGAAGATTGCGTGCTGCATGAATTTCTTATTTTATCAGATACTCATGTGTCGTTGGTCCACACAATATCCCCATTAATTATGAGTTTAAAGGAATTACCTCTTCGTCTACATCATAATATATGGAACAACCATCTCCAAAAATACATATTTAACTAGTTTTCTTCATTCAAATTTATAAGCTTCTGAATGCTTATGACAGCAGTTAATGGATTCCAGCCTCAAAATATGTCAGATAATACAATTAAGTATACATTAGCTGACTATATTTGGGAGGTCAAAATGTTTGTAACGCCGGTAAAAACAACGGAAATAGCATTTGTCTTCTGGGTGATGAACTTATAGTGAAACGCCTATTTGTAAAAAAAGAAGGTCTTCAAATTTAGGAATGGAATAAGCCCTGGGTATCAGAACAGAGATGTATGAAATTTCTCAAAGTTTCTCCCTTGTATCTTATAGCGAGTGGTCGTCTAGTTAATGCAGGGACTTCTGCAGAAAACCCAAAATGAAAGAACTTGATGATCTAAGGGAGTTTGCTGAATTACAAATGGAAATTAATAGTCATCGTAATCACCACGACCCAAAGAATCACAAAATGATTGATGAAACTGACTTAAAAACTTGCTCTTTCATTTTTCAAATAATCAATAAGATTAACTAAATATACATCTGGAAAGTAGTGGACTTCAGTTTCCTGGAATTGAATGAAAGGTCCAAGAATTTTGGAAGGGTACCCTGAATGCTATCGAAACAATCTTGTCCGTTTTTGAATCAGACTCTAAGGTGTTAGGAAATAAATGTGTCTGGTGATCCTAGAATCGATTCCGTATCGAGTTGAAAGGTGGCGTATCGAGGCCATCTTGTGGCAGTGCACTGCCCAAAATGTCAGAAACGATTATGAACACCCAGTGTTAAGAAATATCCAGCCCTAAGGCAATTTCGTATATCTCCTTTCATTGCTTATCTATGTTAAGTCATTTTATGTCTACTTATGTTGTTTTCCATTAGAATGGCAGATAGAGGCGATAAATTTTCTTCAGCAATTACACAGGTCCTTGTAAAATCAATGAACAACCGAGTTGCAGTCAACAGACGACGTCTGTGATCCCGACTTTAACGTGAATTTTCGTAGTAATATACAACGTTCTTTAGAAAAAAAAAAAAAAAAAAAAAAAAAGCCTTAATTTTGCAAAAACCCTTTTAACTGTCATACTATCATGGTCAAATAATTTTTTTTATTCACGATCTGCAAAACGTTTGATCGCCTCTCGTAAGTTAGTTGTCTAGTCAAGCCGTCAAAATTCTTTTAAAAAATCTCATATGAATACATTTACAACAATCGAGTCGGTTTGACGGAAACTGCAAATATAAACTATGTGTGCAAAAACCTTTTAACTAGTACTATAAACAAATCATGTGATTCTTTTGTTATATTTGAGGACCCCAGAGGTCAAGTAGTCTAAGTAACCAACTCAATGTTTTGAGGAAAATGTAGTCAGAGCTGAACATAACATATTCAATATATTATATGGTAGGTAGTAGCAATAACTAGATGTTTACAGTTATGATCATACTAGACGAATTCTCAGGTCCTTAGCTGTTTATTATCGATGATACATAATAGGTATATCATCCGGTTAATGATTAATATGCAACATAATTGGCTAATCCGCACATAGAGCCCTTAATTTCCTTCTGGACTTAATATTACAAATGTAACATTACTCAAAAGAACACAGGCTAGGTGGCAGCAACTGTCAAGAAATCACTTGGATCTCTTTACCATCCACAAGATTACGACGTTCACAACCCTTTCCTGTATCTAACTCATTTTTTTCAAAAATGTCACTTAGGACCCTTGACGTCTGGGGCCCTGATTTTATATCGGTTTATCATACTTCACGTCTAATTGTACCGTTTTATAATTATTACTTTTTTTTGTATGTGTTTAACGGCGTATCGACATTAGGGCTATTAACGCCGGGCTGACTACAGGTTTCCACCCTTTTCTATAATGCCAACAGCACGTGGTCGGTCACCCATTCAGGTACTGGCCACGCCCGTCGTTGCTTAACTTCGGTGACCTACGGAAACCGGTGATTCAACGTGGCTATGGCCGTTGGCTATAACTATTAATATTAGCACTTTTCGTACTCATGAAAAATGTTTTGAAAAATCTCTGTAAATCTTCATCGATCCTTTCTACTAGGTACTGAAAATGACCCCTTCAAAATTTATATATATATATATATGGTTTACTCCGGAACCAAATAATTTTCCCATGCCGGCCATTATTTCTGTATTTTAAGATTTGAGCATTAAACCCTTCCAGGTCGAAGATATTTTAAGCAGTTTATTTTCTTTCTCTAATGCAATAAAATTCTTTGATATAATAAATACTTACATTAGATAAATTCTTATCTCACAGAATTCATCTAATACTAACATTAGATAAATTCTTATCTCACAGAATTCATCTAATACTAACATTAGATAAATTCTTAAACTATTGATTTTTGCCATCGTATGTACATATAAAATTTTAAAAACAAAGATTATGGCGTGTAAATACTTCTCTTATATGTGTTCGTAGAAATGTGTATTGTGTAGTAACTGTAGACTATTGTCTATGTGTGGACTACCATCCGTCAGCAGTTCATTCATGTCATGTTGTACGTTCAAGTTTCGTCGTTTTCTGCAGTCCGTTAATAAGTGTTTTACTGATAGAGTCATCACAGTGGTTTGTCTTGTTTTGTAATTAAGGGGGAGTGAGTTAGTAGTGCATGTCCAATTCGTAGTGTTGTCTTACGATTTCCCAACATGGGCGTATATAGAAAATAATTTCGGAGGGGGCTGGGAAAATTTCGGGGGGAGGCTGAGACCATTTCCGATGTATAGAATACTAACAATTTAGATCTTGGAAGAGTTTTAGCCAACTTAAACGCTATTACACCTAAAATAGAATATTTGAGAAGATATGGTCGACCGTTCAGAAGTAGGAAGCGTAGATCGTCGGGGTTTCGGTCAGTGTTCTTATTCAATAAAACACATTTTATATGCTAAAATGTATATTTATTGCCGCCAACGTTTCGGCTTGCTATACAAGCCATCTTCAGGGCTATTGAGAAGATTGAGAACTGTCCCGTTTCAAGAAGAGAACATTTCTGGGGAATGTTCTCTTCTTGAAACGGGACAGTTCTCAATCTTCTCAATAGCCCTGAAGATGGCTTGTATAGCAAGCCGAAACGTTGGCGGCAATAAATATACATTTTAGCATATAAAATGTGTTTTATTGAATAAGAACACTGACCGAAACCCCGACGATCTACGCTTCCTAAAATAGAATATGTTTTATGAACTAAATGATCTTATTTAATATATTTTTAAGGGTTTTATGAAATTTTTACCGATCAAATAAAATTTCGGGGTGGGGGCTGCAGCCCCCCCCCCTTATTTACGCCCATGTTTCCCAACCGTGTTCGAGATATTTAAGAACATGCGAGACCAAGATTTTTGTTTATCGAATATAATTTTTGTGATATTTCTTCTACAACAAACGTCATCTCTATTTAAACAACTTACAATTCGTTCCCGAAACACTGTATTTATATATTCGAGTTTCCGAAACCAAATTTAATGCTTGGAATAGCAGATTCCTTTGAAAATATCATCATGTAAGTATGTTTCATTTTTCTCCATGTGATGTCCAATTTTTATAATGAATTTCAATTTAAACAGACTAATTCAAGATATAGTTACCACATAAAATGCGCGACCACGAAACCTCGAAGAGACGTTAAATTCAACCTTTGATGTTTCAAGAAGCGAGATTCCTTTCCATGTACATCAGCGCACGAGGTTTTAATGCATTAATGGAAGTTCGTCAATGAGATTAGAACACAACCTTCCTTTCAAAATCGGCTAGGCGACTCAGGAGCAAAACAAGAATATTCAGTAACTCAGTTTCATATCTTATTGCTGGGCCCTTGGGTTTCCTTGAGTTTTCAGAAATATGAAGGCCCTCAAGTGGTAGGATTTTGAGGTTACAGAATTACTATTTTCTCATCTTACTAGGTCTGTTTAATTAATAGAATTGCGTTAGACATTAAAAATTAGAAGAAGAGTGTACAGAAATCATTCAATATGAACCTCATTTGAAACCATGGACAGAAGAATGTTCCCATGTAATAAAGAAGACTGTATTATTTGCTTCTTATGTACTCAACTACTTTATTATTTGAACAATATAATAAGCAAATAAATATTATTTGAACAGTGAGTTAGATATCTACATGCACTGCTGAGTTCTCTTTCACAAGTACCCGAAGACGTTTTACCATCTACATATGAGGACCAAAAGTATGTGTTCTTCAAGCTGAAGATTTAGGAGCTGAAAGAGTCTCCAAAAGAACTCAGAGTTATAATAAGCAATAAAATATCTTATAATTATAGAGAGTTTTGACAATTAAATGCACATGTGAATATATTTCTGCCCGATTCTACATGCAAATGTGCTCCTAAAAATAACTAAACCAAAATTACAAGTTGAGAAGAAAAGAATACCACCGAGAGGGTGAATTCCACTTCTCGCCAATTCACGCCTCGTTTTCGCAAGAATACATCGCAGAAATGTACAATTCACAAAAAAATACTGAAACGCAACGTAATCTATGCTTCAGTCAGTACAATGCTTCTGACGCTAGATTTTCCTCTTTATGGGTACCAATTAGGGACATCTGGGGCCCCAACCCGACACTCAAACAACAAAACTAGACGATAAAATATTTAGCGTGCGCCCACGTTTCGAATTCAGGTTCTCCAGAACACTGATTCAAACATGTCCCTTTGAAATAGTAAATAAAAAATACATAAGAATGAACGAGACCAAGGCATAGTCGACACCAATCCTGTTGGAAAATGGCGAGGTGTCAGAAAGTTCATCACTTTATCAAGATTCAAATTGCCCCCTGCCACGTCCAATTTTAGTTCAATCCTTTCACTCAACGGCACAAGCTGTATTCAAAATTTCCTGATAGTAGTTCTCTTAATCTTAAATATATATTTTCAAATAAATTACTTTCTGTTGTTTTATTTTGTCCCAGCATACGAAATTGTCGAAATGGACTTACTTACATAACAAAAGCGTAGGCTTACTTTTCACTTTCATCTATTTGACTACGTACTAATATCATCCATTACGCACGGGCGGCAACCACTATATAAAAGCCTAAATTTGATACAAAGTAAAAAAAAAAACTAATCGTCTAAACCAATAGAGATATCGCAAAAGACTAAAGTTATAGCTCTCATGGAGACCTTTCAAGAAGTCACTTGGTAATACCAATACATTTAGTTTTAACAATTAAGCGTGAACTTTAAAGTATGCATTTAATCTTTCCCCACTTTTTTAAAACATATTTGAAACCCAAAAAAAAAAAAGAACAAGTAGATTTTTTGTTTTTATATTCGCTTAGTAATTAGCGATAAAATGGCGGCCAAAGTCGTACCTATCTTCAATGCTCCAATTTTTGATTTGATAAACCACCCTCAAACATCACTTTTTTTTAGAAAAATAAATGTAGTTTTATCCACAGATTCAATTCAATATATTTCACTTACCAATCTATCAAAGCACTCTAGCGACTACTATCACCAATAATTTTGAGAGATTTCATCACGTTTTTTATTAATCCGTGGTTTTACATTTACTTATGTACATTTCGAATAATAGTTCTAATAATTCTAATAAAATATTGAAAGATAGTGACGTCGATTTATTTCGGTCGGAAATGATTACTGATAATGAAATAGGAATTGGATATATCTACTATCTGTATTGTCTGATGTTATTGTGATGTTCACACTTCGAGAAATGATATATACGGAGTTCGTTCTTGGGAGGCGTAATGAAAAGTATAAGATGGCAGCGGCGCATGATGCAGAGAAATGTCAAAAACGGAGACACTCAAGTCAAAAAGTTATTTTACCGAAAGAATGATTGTGGTAAATCAGCGTGTAGGAGGTTTTTCTATGCACAAAAAAATAAGTATTATTCAAATGACAGCAGCGGAAATTATAATTAGAAAGCCTTCATTTCCTTGCAGAATTTGGCCAGAATAAGATTTTTCTCCTACAAGGGCTATGGGCAAACTAGTGAAACCGGCCGGGCATTTTTAATAATATTACTAGTATGAAAAAGGTTTTTTATCTTATCGACTGACCATCTGCCTATTTAAAAAAAAAAAACTCATTCCAAATAATACCTACTTAACATAATGCATATTGATGCATTATGTGAAGTAGGTATTATAATACCAAGGATTGAGGTAGAGAAAGGAGACAGGCGCCACATAGAACTAATTGGAAATTAACGATTTATGTTATAATCAGCTATATCATTTAGCTTACCAACCTATATGATAAAATATAATACATAAAATAAAAATAAATTAATCAATAAAATAGAAAAGGAACCAGAACAGTTCTAAGAATGTATAGTTAAATACCAAACTTAACCATTAAGGTTAAAAGGCTTTAATGATCTTAAAGGATGACACGTCTTAAACCCAACCAAAAAAAAATACTGAAAGGGCGGAATAGCCCTTCTGTTGATCACCCAGGAATAAAAATCCCATCTACCTACTTATTAAATATAAAACAAATAATATGGCGTTGATACTTTTAACGAGATCTAATTATCCTGTAATCTTGAAAGAAAGAAATAATTTCAGCTGAATACAGTTTTCAGAGACTGGGAAGGATGATTGTCCCAAGAGCAAGGTTGGCCGGAAGAGATTCTTTCGAGTATCCTGAGTCTCTGGAGGATTTTACTAAAGGCAGTCGAAGATTGTCAGGGGAGGAGCAAAGGCACTCTTGAAACGATATCTTCTTGATGATTGTTCTCTTCAAAGCTGAATGATGAAGAAAAATAAATGGTCCACAATTCATAACGATTTTTTATGAATCCCTATTTTCCTTCATTGGTAAAAAATAAATCAATCGTTAGAAAATGAGTCACTCAGGAGCTGAATAACGGAATAGGCCGTATTCATGGAAAATAAAAAATTAACATAAATAAATTAAATTAACTCCATCCTCTAATGGGCCAAATTTGCTTTTTTTGTACAACACACGTTCCTCACTAGGTGAGCATGATGTCGAACGAGTTTCGTTGCGAGTAAGTAAAAATAGCGGGTGATACGGGAAAATTGGTAAATTGGTCCCAGAAAATACAGACTATTCCCTATGGACCGATTAAATATTTCATCGCTGTGAATGTTATAAAAGTAGTTTCTTTCCGAAGAAACAAATGTTTCACCGGTCAGGCGAACATATTCTATTCTGGTCAGGAGCTTTTAAACACCAACTCCAAATTGGCCGATTTACTGATGAGCGCGTCCCTCATGTATCATTTGATCTGTGTTCATTTATTGATTAACACGAAGTTATTTAATCTTTTTGTCTATCTAAGAATGTAGCAAATATTAAATATCACTATATAAAAAACTCAAATCGGAAAACAAAAAAAAAAACATTTACATGAGGAAAGGATTAACACGAGATTATGTAATTGAAAAAAGGCAACCCCATGATCTTGAGCCAAAATGTTAATTTTCCTTAGTGTACAAACTTTTTCAATTTGGATCAAGTGCATGCGTTCTTCTTTGATTATCCGATTTATCTTGACTTGAGGAGCTCCGAACCAGAAGGGCCAACTGGACAGTTGGTGTTGTTTCTTTTTTTTTAATTTTACATGAGAAAATCCGCAACTTCTTTTATTTCAAAATCAAATGAATTTTAGTTCGTTTATTCAATGTTTAATTTCAATGTATTTGTCGTGTTTTCTATAGATTCTTTTTTTTTTTCTTTTAATATTTGTTTTTTATCTTTAATTTTATTTATTCTGGTTAGTTATTTGGTTATTCAATATTTTACTTAGGTTTGTATATTACTGTCATAATATATCACTATGAACAACAATTAACAGCAAAAGAGCCAATCGATCCCATTTAACAACGATGTGGAGAATCGCAAAAATAAAATAATAATAATTATAATTTTACGTTGGTCTCGTTTATTTTATTAAAATCGCGCAGTGTGGTAGATAATGTTTGTTGAGTTCTGTATAATTCGAGAAATCCACATGAGAAAAAACTGAGCGGTTCGGTTTGAGCGATTGCTACACGGACCAGAAGGGCCGGGGAGGTTTTCTCTACAATTGCCTCTTAACTCGCACAGTTTTCTTTACAATTGCCTCTAACTCGCACAGTTTTCTCTACAATTGCCTCTAACTCGCACAGTTTTCTCTACAACTGCCTCTAACTCGCATAGTTTTCTGTACAATTGCCTCTAACTCGCACAGTTTTCTCTAAAATTGCCTCTAACTCGCATAGTTTTCTGTACAATTGCCTCTAACTCGCACAGTTTTCTCTACAATTGCCTCTAACTCGCACAGTTTTCTCTACAATTGCCTCTAACTCGCACAGTTTTCTCTACAATTGCCTCTAACTCGCACAGTTTTCTCTACAATTGCCTCTAACTCGCACAGTTTTCTCTACAATTGCCTCTAACTCGCATAGTTTTCTGTACAATTGCCTCTAACGAGTTCACCCTTCTGGTTGGAAAGCCTCATATCTATAATGTACCCGAATGTTGTATGTACAATGCATTACTCCTTTCTTTGTCGCTATGAATTAGAAAGTAATACATAATTACACATATATAAATTTACCTTGTACATATATAAATTTACCGGGGTGCCCAAATCACCCCATCCCCGAACAATAAATTGGGAGATATTTTCCTTTTCAAAACCTGATGTTGTCTTGGTTGGTAAATGGGATATTCTCTAAATATCGATCGTGAAATCAACTTCCCTTTGGTGCCGGAAGTGGGCTAGTCAGACGGGAAATGCATTATTCCAAATAGAACATATCTATTTTTTTTTTCGCTGATTCGGATGCTGAGTCGAAACAATTCGAAAAATGTTATGATAAAATATAATGTGAGATCTTTCGAAATACAATTCACTTTAGAACGTTTTTGTTAAAACTCCTATATTCCGCGTTGAACTTGAAATCGGATTCTGATTTGAAAATTGTGCTTCTTCGGTTCAAATGAAGTGGTCCATGCAGACCGGAAGTACAGAGAGAACCATTGGGAATTTGCGAAAAACGTAGCTTTTCCCTAAAAAAAAATATAGAGATAAAAATCGTGAAGTCCAAAAAACCACATCTCACTATTATATAGAATTATATATAATTTTAAATAAACGGATAAAATTTTCAATTCAGTATCCGAATCCATGGTCAGTGCACAAATATGCAGTTTAAAAACAAACTTCTAAACTGAGCAACTTCAAAAATGTTTCAAAATAAAAGTTTCGTATTTTTCATCAAATATTCATAATTTACGAATAGAACAAGAATAAAACAATGTTTTTATTTTGGCCCAAAATTTTTTGTTTATTACACAAATGGAATGAAAAAAATAAAATGAAATAATATAAAAATAAACTATTTCCAATGCAAAAATTAAAATACATTTTCTTTGTACAGCCTCGACTTCGGGCGTCGATTCTCCAAGATGGTAGTTCTTGACACCGGAAGTGTTCGCACAACTGAATATTGATCCTACAATAAATTTAGGGTGCATAAAATGGGAACAATGTTCCACTTGGAAAAATGAATTTTCGGTATAAATAACCCACTTTCTGTACCAAATGGATGTTGATTTAGGCCTTTTTTACATACTGTCTTTACATTTATATATATATAGGGTGTCCCGAATTTAAATGGCAAAACTTCAGGAGCGTGTAGGGGATCGAAAAACTAAGACAAAAAGTCCTTTAGAAATTTGGTCATTTTGCTTCGTTTGGAGAAAATCGCAAAACAAGAAACGAAACAAGTATTCATTTTTTTACTTACTAATTTAAATTCCCATGGAAAAAAAATGTCATTGCGAATTATTTCAAGAAACCAATTACTAAATCCAATCTCTTGATGCTGATATAGTTTTCGTGTACGGTTTCTGCAAAGGTAATGCTTTATAAGCGGCCGATTCGCAAATAGAAGATTGCTTAATCGGCGAATATTATTGTTAACTTCTAATAGGCATATATTTAATTTAGTTATTGCTTAAAATGTTGCCCTCTTGCAGCAATGCAAACATATCATCTAGCACCGACTTAATAAATTGCAGCTAAATACTGTTCTGATGATATTTAGTGCTCTTCATCTCTGATTCGATCTCTTAATTGGTCTCTTGAGATGATTGACACCGAATAAATTTCCTGCTTCAAGGGGAACCTTGAATCTCTAAAGGACTTTTTTTCTTAGTTATTTGGTCCTCTACACGCTCCTGAAGTTTTGCCATTTAAAATCGGGACACCCTATATATTGATAAATTTGTATAGATTATAGATAGTCATTCCTTGAAGGCAAGTTAATTATCTAATGTTTAGCTTGTCTAAACGTAATACATAAAATATTAATTTTTTGTTGGTTATGGAAAAGGAATTTCGTAGAATAAAAAATATTTTAAAAAAAATGGGTTTATGTCGACAAAGCCGACTGCGGAAGTATTGTGAGGGGACGTTACCTGAGTCGGGGGAGGCATGCCGGTGACTGAGACCTCGACACCGAAGCCCGTCGCTCCTGGGGACCCGAAGTGCGCAAGTCCAACGGAATAGACTTAAATGCTTCGAGGGGAAGGCTGGAAAAGTCCAACAGGAAATTAATAACTCCACATAAGGAGTGATAACCGATAAGCGATGGGTGTTGGTCGAAGTATATATATACGTGAGATAGGAAAAATTGAGTTCAGTTTTATAACGTCAGGTCAGCGTTTCTAACCTTTTTTGGCTCCATTTGGTAGTGATTCTTGCTAAAGTATACCTCGCCAAAAGAGAGTACAACACTAGCACAACAGTGGCGTTGACATCTCAAATTACTGATGACTAGGGAACGGATGTTATTGTATTTACATATATTTTCTGATTCTTAAATCGAAATTTTTGGTGGAATTCTGCACGTTTTTAAATCATTTAAGCAGGATTTTATTTTAAATATTTTTACATATTTTGTCAAAAATCCATATTTGTACATATTTTGCCATAAATACATTTTTTTTTTTTTTTTTTTTGCTTCATATTCATATTTTGATATATATTTTGTAATTGAAAAAATAAAGAGGAAACCGAGAATGAATGCTTTACCCATTGAATCTAGATCACTGTGCCTTTTCTAATTGCAAGAATCAAAGGTGGCTGGCGGCCATGCTTCCCCGGTGCTAATGGACTAGGAACAGACGCGTTTTAAAAAAATATATTACAAATTATTGCTTAACAATTGTATTATTCCTTTAATCTACTTTTTAAAACAAGTGAATTAGTGAAAGAATTATGTCGATATCATTTTCCAAACCCGAGATATAAAATAATGAATTTTCAATCTATTTTATTTAATTTCTTAGCTTCTAATGCGCACTGGACGAAACGCTGAGAGACGTGTCGACTATTTTTCCATGCAAAATCACCAGACATAAATTGGCCTGATCGGTGACCCCACCACTGTGAGATCAGACCGGCGTCATTTCACGTTAGAAAATTTTAAAATGCATTTTGTTGCAAACAATTTTCCAAAATAATGTTCATCTGTAGAAATCTTCAACTTCTTTTTGCCTATTTTAAAATGAGTACCTAATTTTTAATTATGTTTTTTTTTTCAATATGTTATGGAGTTTCAGTCATTTCGTTCTATACATATCGTTTTCAACTTGTGTTATTTCCATATATAATAACAGAGTTCTTACTAGTTATCTATGCTGTTCTTTTGAATATTTTATAGTGTTTTTGGTATTTTTTACTACATATTTTTAATTTTTTATTACATATTTCATTATAAATAGTTAGATATATATGTACATATTTTGAATTTTATTTTACATGAATATCCGTTCCCTACTGATGACTAATTCGGACTCGCAGGACTTGCGTAACCTTATCGCGTGCCAGTTCTCTAGTATCATTTGGAATAATCAGAACCAAAACATTTAATGTTTTTTTTTTAATCTTCGGTGAAAAATATAAACGTGCGTTAAATTAAATCTCAAAGTGAAGGTGCAGAAGAACTGGAAACTGGCAGTATCGTAAGGGAAAATTAATCCATTTCAGCACCGAATTCTCTGAATAAGAACTGGAAACTGGCAGTATCCTAAGGGAAAATTAATCCATTTAAGCACCGAATTCTCAGAATAAGAACTGGAAACTGGCAGTATCCTAAGAGAAAATTAATCCATTTAAGCACCGAATTCTCTGAATAAGAACTGGAAACTGGCAGCATCCTAAGGGAAAATTAATCCATTTAAGCACCGAATTCTCTGAATAAGTTCGCTTTATCGAAAATCGCTTAGCAGCCGTATTTACTAATGATAGATATTAATAATAATAATAATAATAATAGATGATTTACATTTACTACGATTTCTTAACCGGTTTCAAGATACATACGAATATATTCGAAAAAGATATATTCAGGTGAATATAAAGGACATAATAAACAGCATTCACTATGGTATGTAGGAATTTGGATTGAATTGTTTTGATACGGTGGATGGTGGAATGCTTTGCCCCCCTCCCGGACTGCTATCCAGTAGGTCTATATGTGTTTTATTAATGGATTATTAACAATCAATCTGTTACATATCTTGAAATCCGATGGTAGATTTAGTATTATTATTATTTTAATTATCCTGCCTCTACCCTGCTGGGTCATTGACAGTGCGGTCTTTTATATTTGTCTGTAGATGTTGATTTGTTTAATGAAAGTGAGTAGTTTTTGGATTTTCTGTTCGTCATCTCTCAAATGGCCTGTAATGTTTTGGGTAGGTATCTTAAGTGTTTGTCTTATGTGGTCATATTTGTGGCAGTTTGTAAACATACGTTCAACTGAGTTTTTTATGTCGCATGTGTTGCATGTTGGGCGATGGAGGTTGTTTAGGAGGTAGGTGTGGGTCAATGCTGTATGTCCTATTCAAAACGGTTTCTTCTCTTCGGGAGTGTCGTTGTGCTGTTGTCCAAATTTCTGTGTTCTTTTTGATTGTAATAATGTAGGTACGTTTAGTTAAATTTTTGTCTTGAAACCATTTTTAAGTGTTTCTGTAAGTCTTCTTTAGGGATTTCATTGACTACAGATTACATCAAGTCGTTATCTGCTCGTTCGTTGAGAATGATGCAGAAGTGTGATGGTACCCACATAAATGTTATTTCTTTTAGCCTGCTCTGAAAGCACAGTTCTTTAATTCATTGGAGAAATCCATTTGTTGGTTCATCTATAGATGATAATACGTAATTATTATTTATTAATTAACGTCCATTACACATGACTAGGATTTTTGCGATTGGTTTTCTATAGTTTTCCACCCATTTCTGAAATGAATTAGTCAATTTAGTAATTCGTACTAAAATTCGGAAGGCCGAATTCAACCCATGAACGAAGACACTAGAAGAAAAAATCTTTACTGTTGAACTCAGGTCCTCCAACTTATTAGTCCAGTGCTCTACCTCGTCCCTATAACAATTATATCTGGATTTAAATAAACCCGTTTGTTTAAACCTTGATGAGTTCTACTCTTGCTGGTCCCTTGTGGAGTTGGTAATGGGACGAGGGCTGATTCTGAATAGAGATGCCGCTGTCAATATAATAGAAACGTAGGGAAACTCCGCCTCGCTGGAGCATTGTTTCAAAAACTGGAGCTGAAAAAGATTATTAAAAAAATAAACAATAGTTTCCATTCATTTTGTAGTAGCCAGATTTCCTAATTAATTACCATTATAACTGCTGAAAGGTCAGGAAGGACTCTTCAGCAGAAATTCAACTTAATTATTTCAAATATTTTTATTTTATGTTTAAAACAGAAAATATGACTTCGCCTTTTATAATAATTTAATAACTATTTAATATAAAATACAGTACAGGCGTGCAATGTTGCGTTCTTCATTTTTTATAAAGTCAAAAGGACTTGGAACGCCCTGTTTCCAGAGTTTCCTGGAAAATATACATTTTAATAAATACTTAGCATTAAATTCCAAACAAAAACCATTTACTGTGAGATCATTAGAAGATAGAAAGAATTCAATTTTAAGGGAATGTTCAATTCTTCAAAACAAATTTACAGACACACCACCATGGAAATTAAGGAACTTAAGGATTGACCTGACGCTAACAAAATACAAAAAGACAGAACCGACTTTCACACCATTTTACAAAAATACTATCAACGCCATAATGAGACAAAACCCGAGGACATTATACACTTATACTGACGGATCCAAGACTGCCTCTGGAACAGGGACAGCCGCCATTGTGAATGACAACATTTATCAAATTAAATTACCTTGACGAACATATATACTGCCGAACTCTACGGAATACTTTTAGCACTGACTAACGTTCATGAAGCAGAAACTGACACGATTTCCGTTTGTACTGACTCCTTAAGTTCCTTAATGTCCTTACACAACATTTACAGTGCACATCCCATTATCCAAAGCATATTTTCACAAATAAACATTCTACAAAGTATAAACAAACATATTACTCTCCTATGGCTACCTGGACACGAAGACATAAAAATGAGTACAGCTGTGGACATACAAGCAAAACTAGCTACCAACCGACCTGAACCCGACGTAAACACAGTGACGACATCTGACATAAACAAAACCATACACACTAACACACTGTATGAATGGGAAGAAAATTGGCTGAAGAGTGAATGTAATTTAAGAGAAATTAAGAACACGACCAAGGCCTGGGTAACAGAATTATTCACTCGACAAGACGAAGTAATTTTATGCAGACTACGTATAGGCCACACGAGACTTACCCACTCATACTTACTGGACAGAAAGGAAAGACCAATGTGTAGGCTATGCAACAGAACATTAACTGTAAAACATATCCTGACGGACTGTAGACAACGCAGCAACTTAACGATTCCTTCTAACATATTTAAAATATACACACATTCACTCGAAAGTATAACTATATGTCATTTTTAATGGAAACATTTTATTCTTTATTATTTTATTGTATATAATATTTTTATATATATTTTTTATTTCTTTTTTTTTTAATACTTTTTGTTACCTTCGTTTATTAGCGCGGTTCCTCCCTCCCCCATAGGGAGGGCCCCACAACCCCACAATCCGGAAGTGCCGACTAGAAAATTTTGCGTTTCAGAACCCCTAGAAACCGAAAATAACGGTGGTTCAAATTTGTATATATATATATATTTATTTATATATATATATATATATATATATATATATATATATATATATATATATATATATATATATATATTTGTCTGTTCGCTCTCTAGGTCGAAGACGAATGGTCCGATTTTGATGAAATTTGGTACAAAAATCCGTCGTCCAATTAGAAAGGTCAAGTTCGTTAACCAGCGAAATCCGCCTACCGGAAGATGGCGTTTGGGGCGAAATTCGCGCAAAAAAATCGTAACGCTTACGTTTTTGAGTTCATAAGCTTCTAAGTACTCGTTTTATATGATTCCTGGGCTAGGAAAACGAATGAAACCATTTTCAAGGCGATAGCTTTAACCGTTTTCGAGAAAATTGGAAAAATATTTTTTGAATACCGTTTTTGGTTTGGGTACTTAGAATCATGGGATTCAGTTGAAACATTTTCTGCATGTTCTACTTTCATCAAAACTAATATGTTGAAATTTTGGTTACGTTTGGAGTTAAGGAAGGGTTAGAATAAAATATTTTACTAACAGACATAAAAAGTTTTAGTAACTTTGTATACTTTCCTTAATATCTCGAAAAAGGTTGAGAATCTTGGTAATCGAAAGAATACCATTAGAAAGCTTATTAAATGCTCTAAAAAAAAGGTTCTAATGAAAATTTTGATTAGGCGATGTCAATCGGAGAAATAAGAGCTTAAAACTTTAAAGTAATTGATTTCGCTTATTCGAACTGTTCTTTTTGTCTGTTTTTTATTCCTTGTTATTTTTTAATTGCTTATTGTTGGATAATGTATTTGAAAATAAAACAGGTTAAGAAAAATAAGAAAAACAATTTAATGTTAGAGATATGGATTTCCAAGATATATAGCTTTTCAACTGCCTAGCGTCCTTCCTAGGGAGGGTTCTTTGTCTTTGATTTTGGTACTTAGAATTATGGGATACAGTTGAAACATTTTCTGCATGTTCGAGTTTCATCAACACTTATATGTTGAAATTTTTGTTGGGTTTAGAGTAAAGGAAGGGTTAGAATAAAATATTTTATTAACAGACAAAAAATGTTTTTATAACTTTGTATAATTTCGTTAGTATCTCGAAAACCGTTGGGTGCTTAGTGTTTGTGAAGCGGAAGATTACCATTCGGAAGCTTACTAAATGCTCTACAAAAAAGGTTCTGAAGAAAGTTTTAATTAGGCGATGTCAATCGGAGAAAAAAGTGCTTAAAGCTTTAAATTAATTGATTTCGTTTATTCCAATGGTTCTTTTTGTCTGTTTTATTTCTTGTTATTTTTTAATTGCTTATAGTTGGATAATGTATTTGACAATAAAACTGGTTAAGTAAAATAACAAAAACAATTTATTGTTAGAAATATAGATTTCCAAGATTCCAAGACCTTGTCACTAGCGGGTCTGTTTCTACTGTAGCCGACCCTTCCAGGTAAGATTGTAAATCATGACCTTTCAAGATTTTACTACTCACAAGAATTGCGTTAGTGACCTTAAGGGTTGACACGCCATTATAATAATTAATTTAAAAAAAAAGACTGGTGGAAACAAAATAATAACTGCTTCTATTTTAATCTTTTCAAATTAGACAAGGGATATGAACGGAACCGCGCTAAGATGATGCAGTCCTGCGAGACGGACTTTTTGTAATGTTAAAAACATCCGTACGTATATTTTCAGCGTCATCTCTTTTTTGTTTACTTCTCCAGTCTCACAGTGGTGAATCATTCTGATTTCGGTATGATTTTTGGTTTATTTTTTTTTGTGCTGAGTCGAACTACTAATTTGAAAATTTGAAATTTGAACATGCACAAAATGTTTCACCTGAATCCCATGATACTAAGTACCCAAAAAAAAAACTTTATTTTTGTTTTGTTTTTTATAACAACTATTTTTCCAATTTTCTCGGAAACAGTTACAGATAACGTCTTAAAAATGGTTTCATTCATTCGTTTTCCTACACGAAGAAACCTATAAAAGTCCGTCACGCAGGAGCTGCATCACTAAGCACTTTCCTCAGAATTTGGGTAGTGTAGACTGCTTTCCAGAACAATTTGCTTAAAATATCCTACATAAATAAAATAAAAACGTGAATAGTTCTCATTTTGTAATGAGTAACTGATCAATTATTAATTTGCATCCAGAGTTATGTTTACACATGGTACCTACTACACTACGTAATAAATACAAAAATCCTCATATTATCGTATTTTGATCTAACACAGGAACAGGATACAGTCACTCTAGTGGTAGAAAGCGCTCCTTGCGGCGGCTTTGTGAACCTACGTCTGCCGGCTTTTCTATTCAAATATATTACAAATTAAACCCCCGCTTTCCGATTGACCGATTCAGCTCATTTTTACAACACTTCTTTCTCATGAGTTACCCACGACGTATACAGCGTTTCGTTACAATACAGCAGAAATTACGACCGGTATGAGTATATTAGGAATTTGGGTCCGGAGTAAACCCCCCCTTCTAATGAACCGATTTAGTTTCTTTTTACAACACATATTTACCTGTAGATTACCACTACGAATACCGAGTTTCGTCGAAATATACCAAAAATCACGGCTGGTAGTGGCGAATTGGTATTGTGGGTCCGGAGTAAACCCCCCCTTCTAATGAACCGATTTAGTTCATTTTTATATCTCATTTTTCTCTCTATATTAACACTACGAATACCAAGTTTCGTTGAAATATAACAAATATTACGGCTGACATAGTCAAATAAGTGTTTTGGGTTCGGGATAAACCCCCCCTTCCGGTGGACCGACTTTGGTGGTTAACGAACTCGTTCAATCGTTTGCTAATTGAATGCTATATACCAAGTTTCGTGACGAAAAAACAAAAACTCTGGCCGCTATCGTGTTAACAGACACATATATATATATATATATATATATATATATATATATATATATATATATATATATGCATATATATATATATATATATATATATATATAGATATATATAAATTTTAACGGGGGTCATTTTCGGTGTCTACTTGGTAGGATCGATAAAGATTTGAAGAAATTTTTCAAAAATTCCGTCATGAGTCCAACCTCAATAGCTACTTTCCTTCGGAGGAAAGTGCTAAAACAAGTACTTGCAAGCATATGCTGTGACCATAACGATTTTTTCGCTCCAAAGACCATGTTCCGGAGGACGGATTCTACTGGTTAACGAACTTTACCTTTCAAATTAGGCGAAAGATTTTTGCGCCAAATTTCATCAAAATCGGACCATTTTTGAGCCATAGAGAGAGCAAACAGACAAAAACACACACACACATATATATATATATATATATATATATATATATATATATATATACACACATATACAATTTTGAACCACCGTTATTTTCGTTCTCTTGGGGTTCTGAAACTTAAAATGTTTTAGTCGGCACTTCCGGATTGCCTCATGATGTCAACGTTATAAGCGGGGTTCCTCCCTATAGAGGGAGGGAGGAACCTCGCTTATATATATATATATATATATATATATATATATATATATATATATATATGGTATATATATATATATATATATATATATATACAAATTTTAACCACCGTTATTTTCGTTCTCTAGGGGTTCTGAAACTAAAAATATTCATGTCAAAATTAAATATTTAATTTGTATGTAAATAATATTTAATTTCTTTTTGCAACACCTTTGACTTTTGGATCTTTTTCCTTGTGTTTTCATTTCCAACATGCAATATCAAATACCCCTTTCCAAATTCATTTCAGGATGAAAATTAAACCCATAAACTTCATTTACTTTGTCAATATTAGTAATAATATATTTTTTTTATTCCACCTTTTTCATTTTTTAAGAATATATTTTTACAATCATTACATTCTTCGCAGCCATTATATCAGTTTTTTGTTTTGTTTTTTTGCATACTTTCCTCAGTTAGAAAGTTTCAATACCTTACTTTTCTTTCTTTGTAACATTTGTGGTCAACATTAAGTCTCTTTTTTGGTCAAGTCTAACACACAACATATATGGTTATTGATTGGATACTTTCAATAAATCTGACAGGAAGCTAAGGCTTACCATAATTTCACATGGGAGTTCGAAATCCGTCTGGCGGGATGGGATATTTTTAGCGCGTTGGTATATTTTT
Source organism: Gonocerus acuteangulatus (assembly GCA_946811695.1). Classification (NCBI taxonomy): domain Eukaryota; kingdom Metazoa; phylum Arthropoda; class Insecta; order Hemiptera; family Coreidae; genus Gonocerus; species Gonocerus acuteangulatus. The sequence goes on from OX328124.1 coordinate 34,334,492, forward strand.
GGCGGGAGAGTGTATTCAGCAAACAATTAGGTCGTTTGCAAAACTGACGGAACTCATTGAGAGGTTGTCATCTGCAGCGACAGCCGGGAGTGGCATGTGCCCACCAATGGCTAATAATCCATACAAGCCATAATTATCCTATCCAATCTCTCATCAATAGCTCTTATCCACCAATCACCGCCTCTCGTTTAGAATAAGTAATACTATCCAACCAATAAAATGATTACAGGTGCTAAGTTTATATGCAAATTTATATTAACTCCTCTCGGCTGGTCAAGTGAAGGACATACCGAAGAAATGAAGCTATCGTGGTTGAAATCATGATGAAATGGTTAAACCTCTTGTTCAAATCTGCATACATCGTATCAACGAGGCTTCATAAATCTTAGAAGTTTAGGCAAGAAAAAAAATAGCCTTGGGTACCATGATGCAAATGTTGTGGGAGCAACGTTGAGAAACCAAAGCATGTTAGACTTAAATGTGGAGCACTTGAAAAAAGATGATTCCAACATATCAGAAGCCTCAATGAAGACGAAATGAGGTCAGACACTACTTGAAGTTTATCTGGAGTTTAAAGTAAGGTTAAACATGTTAGGGCTCGGACAATAGTGTTAAAGGCCGAGTTGCAACCCGTGATGCGGAGGGTATGAGTCAGTAATAAATTTAATCTGCAAGGCAACGCAAACACCCTTGTTATAATGCATATATATATATATATATATATATATATATATATATATAAGTATACACCAGTGTTGGGCAAAAATTATTCAGAATAATGAATTAATGTATTATTTTATTCACGAATGAAGAATAATTACTTTTATTCATTATTCTGTGAATGAAATTTATATTTTATTTACAAATTATTCGAATAATCAATCAGAATAATCATATTTTATTGAATTGAGAAGATATGGTCAACCGTTCGGAAGTAGGAAGCGTTGATCGTCGGGGTATCGGTCAGTGTTCTTATTCAATAAAACACATTTTATTTGCTAAAATGTATATTTATTGCCACCAACGTTTCGGCTTGCTATACTAGCCATCTTCAGGGCTGTAAAAACATATATGGTATAACAATGGTAAGGACAAAAAAAAAAGGCTAGAAACATTAACATAAATATGAGTACCTAAATGCTTGAAAATATAAATATAAATATATATATGTATATATATATAGTATATAATAGCAATATAAATAAATATACATGTATATGGTATCCAAGAGAATACAGTACAAGTGTCATAGTAACATACCTATTGAGAAGATTGAGAACTGTCCCGTTTCAAGAAGAGAACATTTCTGAAGACTGGAAGGATGGGGCAGGGCTAGACAGGAGAGGATTGGGGGGAGGGGGTGGAGAGAAGTGGAGCTGGGAGTAAGGACGGAGGGTAAAGACCGCGGTAAAGATAAAGGACTTGCCGATGGATATTGCACGTACAGGGAAGGATTGGGCCAGGGCTAGACAGGAGAGGATGGGGGTGAGGGGGTGGGGAGAAGTCGACCTGGGAGTAAGGACAGAGGGACGGCGGTAAAGATAAAGGACTTACCGATGGGTATTGCAGGTACAGGGAAGGATCAGACGGTGTGTGGGAATAGGGCAACGAACCGGGTGGGATTACCTAACGGGAGGTTTTGAGGATATGGAAAATGTTGGAATAGGTTGAGGAGATGACTTCTTTGTAAATTTTGTCATTGACGGGATTGTTTTCTAGATGGATATATATGGATTCAGAAAGGAGACGCTTCTCAAGGTTGGGTTCAGTGGAGAGGATGGAGAAGTTTTGGAAATCAAATTTATGTCCGTCCGTGATAGCGTGTCTAGAAAGTGCGGTTTTAATGTATATATATATATATATATATATATATATATATATATATATATATATATATATATATGTATACACCAGTGTTGGGCAAAAATTATTCAGAATAATGAATTAATGTATTATTTTATTCACGAATGAAGAATAATTACTTTTATTCATTATTCTGTGAATGAAATTTATATTTTATTTACAAATTATTCGAATAATCAATCAGAATAATCATATTTTATTGAATTGAGAAGATATGGTCGACCGTTCGGAAGTAGGAAGCGTTGATCGTCGGGGTTTCGGTTAGTGTTCTTATTCAATAAAACACATTTTATTTGCTAAAATGTATATTTATTGCCGCCAACGTTTCGGCTTGCTATACAAGCCATCTTCAGGGCTGCAAAAACATATATGGTATAACAATGGTAAGGACCAAAAAAAAAGGCTAGAAACATTAACATAAATATGAGTACCTATATGCTTGAAAATATAAATATAAATATATATATGTATATATATATATAAGTATTTATATATATATATATATATATATATATATATATATATATAGTATATAATAGCAATATAAAATAAATATACATGTATATGGTATCCAAGAGAATACAGTACAAGTGTCATAGTAACATACCTATTGAGAAGATTGAGAACTGTCCCGTTTCAAGAAGAGAACATTTCTGAAGACTGGAAGGATGGGGCAGGGCTAGACAGGAGAGGATGGGGGGAGGGGGTGGAGAAAAGTGGAGCTGGGAGTAAGGACGGAGGGTAAAGACCGCGCTAAAGATAAAGGACTTGCCGATGGATATTGCAGGTACAGGGAAGGATTGGGCCAGGGCTAGACAGGAGAGAATGGGGGTGAGGGGGTGGGGAGAAGTCGACCTGGGAGTAAGGACAGAGGGACGGCGGTAAAGATAAAGGACTTACCGATGGGTATTGCAGGTACAGGGAAGGATCAGACGGTGTGTGGGAATAGGGCAACGAACCGGGTGGGATTACCTAACGGGAGGTTTTGAGGATATGGAAAATGTTGGAATAGGTTGAGGAGATGACTTCTTTGTAAATTTTGTCATTGACGGGATTGTTTTCTAGATGGATATATATGGATTCAGAAAGGAGACGGTTCTCAAGGTTGGGTTCAGTGGAGAGGATGGAGAAGTTTTGGAAATCAAATTTATGTCCGTCCGTGATAGCGTGTCTAGAAAGTGCGGTTTTAATATATATATATATATATATATATATATATATATATATATATATATATATATATATATATATATACATACATATATATATATTTATATTTATATTTTCAAGCATATAGGTACTCATATTTATGTTAATGTTTCTAGTCTTTTTTTTGTCCTTACCATTGTTATACCATATATGTTTTTACAGCCCTGAAGATGGCTTGTATAGCAAGCCGAAACGTTGGCGGCAATAAATATACATTTTAGCAAATAAAATGTGTTTTATTGAATAAGAACACTGACCGAAACCCCGACGATCAACGCTTCATATTTTATTTAATAATGAAAGATTTATTATGAAGTAGATAGCCGGAAATATGTATTTATATATATATATATATATATATATATATATATATATATATATATATATATATATATATATATATATGTTTGAGGTGGATTTTTTCATTAAACTAACTGGACAAAAGAATAACGAATAATTTTGTGAATAATTCATGGTGTACCGTGTGAATAAGATTATTTAGTGAATTATTCATCATTCACTAAAAATTTATTTGAATGATCATTCTAATAATAATTTATTCGAATAATGCCCAACACTGATACACACACACGTGGGAGACCATAACCACCCGTCCGCCCCTTAAAAAGTTATGTTGTTTTGTTTTTTCAAAACCTTATGTAGTATTAAGAGGTTAATGGGGTATGGTCTAATTATTGGCCGAAAAATAAAATACTGTCTAGTACCGGCAGGGGGCTATTCATAGATGAAATTGTGTATTGAAATAGAGTATGCCCAATTTTTCACAGATTCAAATTTTATGTTGAAATATACTAAACTGTTAGTTGAAAATGTTTTGATAAAATTTAATTTTAGGCCACTCTTTAATTTTTAATTGGCTAATTATTTCCTTTAGTCGTTCCATAATTTAGATAATTAGATAAAAATAACTAATAATAATGAAATCAACAGAGAGTTGAGATATTTGCTCATAAAAAAATACATTCCTGTGAACAGACGAAATTACACCATTTGTTCCGTTTGTTTTTGAATTCCTAACGTTTTTGTTGTTTTTCTTTTACAATTAGTGGCACCAAAAGGAGGTACTGTTCTTGTTGAATTGAGGAGGAACTCGCAGATAGGTTTCTTTATAGTCCCACTCGAAATTCCGTTAGAGGAAGCAGAAGTGTTTCGAACAAGGCCAAAGTTGGAGATACTGGGAGCTGATACGATATCAAACCGATGATATGAAGGGAGAAGTTGTGAGGCTTTCTGAATCATTTTTCTGATGACGATGACATCAAAACTCGGTTAGCCATTAAAGATTTGTGACCGTTACAGATTTATACAACTCGCAGGAGCTGCGTCATCATAGCGAGTTTCCGTTCTTATGCCTGTTTTTTTTTTTTTTTTTGGTAAGCTTGGAATACAAATATTTAATACTTTGCTCTGATATTTCGCGTAAATTGTAAACACATTAAACACGAGCCACAACTCACAGGAACCTGGCAGTACCCAACTCTAAGCAGAAATTACTCGTTTCGCTGGAATTTCGCTTATTCTAAGAGCAACCTTTATTACAAACTACAACTAATACAAATAGGCCTATCATTACTTATAGTGCTTCACTAAACAAATTTTAATTAACAAAAAAAATAAAAACTAGCAAACAGAATACGACTTCCCTTTGTAAACTTCCACTCCAATGAAATCTTCCAGAATAGACGCCAATATGTACAGAACCAGTGTTGGGCAAGAATTATTCAGAATGATGAATAATGATTAATTAATAAATGTATTATTTCATTCATGAATGAAGAATAATTACTTTTATTCATTATTCGTTATTCTGTGAATGAAGTTTATGTTTTATTCACAAATTATTCGAATGATCATTCAGAATAAACATGTTTTAGTGAATAACGATAGATTTATTATAATTTTGGCAGCCATAAATACGTATATATATATGTGTTTGAGTAGGATTATTCAGTAGACCAACTAGAAATAAATAATAACGAATGATGAATAATGAATGAGGAATAACGAATAATGAATAACGAATAATTCTGGGAATAATTCATGATGTACCGTGTGAATAAGATAATTCAGTGAATTATTCATCATTCACTAAAAATTTATTCGAATGATCATTCGAATAATAATTTATTTGAATAATGCCCAACACTGTACAGAACATCCAAGTTGTGGAAATTACTCACGCGGCTTCTTCAACGTCCGCTTGGAAAGCTCTATAACGAAAAATCAAAAAAACGTTTTCATTTTAGATATCTTGTTTTACTGGAAAATTCATTTTGCTGTTAAAATCAATAACAGCAAACAGTAAAAAGCTGAAGAAAACAAAATCATAAAGCCAACGCCATAGGCACGTTGAATGCACCGGTTCCCGTTGATCACCGAAGTTAAGCAACGTCGGGCGTGGTCAGTACCTGAATGGGTGACCGACCACGTGCTGTTGGCATTATAAGTTGGTGGCAACTTGTAGATAGACCGGCATTAATATCCCAATTGTTCATACGCCGTTTAAAAACAAACATAGAACCGTTCACAGCAACGAAATCAGCAATAAACGTTTTTTCGAAATTAACGTCTGTATAGCAGGTTCACTTTTTCAAAGGTTGAAAATGTAAATATACGTCAGAATTCATCAGCGACCAATTTCGATAGCTGATGGTATTATAATTCAAATTATAGTTTTATTCTGTATGACAGTGTATACTGAAAAGAAAATACAGGAATAAATTAAATTCTAACCCATAGTTTTTTGCGTGTACGAAAGAAGGGAAGTGTTATCATCTCATAGTTTTGGGCTGCTCGGAGATAGGGACATCCGTGTTTAGCTGTTCAGAAGTCAGTCAGTATCTGTTTTCAAGTCAACCAAAACAGTCTCAAGAGAATGCCGTAATATAGATGAAGAAACGTAAGGAATCTTACTCCTTCATATACTAAAGGTAATTCCAATATTATGAGTAGTTTTCTTATTTAGATTTTTGGAGGCCCGGTGGCAGTGAGTGTTAAGGCGTTAGCACTTAAAAGTCCGTTCCAAGGGTCGTGGGTTCGACAGGGCATCAGTCTTATCATTGCAAGAAAAGGGCGGTAACCTATAGATAACCCGTCCTAAAATTCTTAGTTAATAATAATGGAAGTTAAAACTTAAATCTTATTTAGAAAAATTGAATTCGCAATATGGATTTTAAATTCAAATTTAGAATTTTAGGAGTAAATTATTCATAACTTAGTAACCACAGAATATTCCAAAATTGATTTATCGTTTATTATTTTTTTTTTTTTTTTTTTGTTTTACGGCGTATCAACCATGGCTAATAAAAGCTTATAATGCCAACTAGGGATGTTCCGACACCATCAAAGTGTCGAAACCTACTCATATGAGTAGTATTCAAATCATTTTTCGATACTGCTCATACAAATACTCCTTATGTATATTTAGTGATATCGATACTTTTAGATTTTTTTTTTACGAAACTTACGTAGCAAATGTTAAACAAAATACAATTGTGAGGGCAACAATTAAAAGTAAAGTAATTAACTATCTAATTTTTATTTAATGAAGAATGACCAAATACAGGAACTCCTCTAGGTATTTTGGAGACAATCTGTTCCTTGTTTGCGACACCGTTGCTCCGGCTTTGGAAAATAAGCGCTCGCTTGGAACCGATGTTGAGACTACTATTAAATGTTGTTGTGCATATTTGTAAAGACAACGAAATAAAAATTTCATATCATCATGGATTTGATAAATATTGAGAAACTTCATCGCCCTGGTGAGATTTATTTTTCTTCTTGTGTCCTTGTGCTAACTTATGAGGTTTCCAAAAACATATTCGAATGGTGCAGTAGATGAGGCATCATCTTTTGAATCACTTGGGCTACTAAGTTGTAAGGTTCGATTCGATACCAAGTACTTTTGTTTCGATACCGAGTAAGTATCGGAAGATTGATTCGATGCTTTTAGTACTTCGTATCGAATAAAAAAGTATTGAGTACCTACTCGTATTTACTAGTATTGGAACGTCCCTAATGCCAACAGCACGTGGTCGGTCACCGATTCAGATGCTGCCCAAACCCGACGCTGCTTAACTTCGGTGATCAACGGGAACCAGTGCATTCAACGTGGCTATGGCCGTCGGCTATTATTCAAATTATTCTGAATTAAATAATATTAATCGTTCCTACCTATTAATCTTCTAATAGCATATATTAAATCAATCTCAGTTCGAAATCACACCCCCAAGCCCCGAAATAAAGATTTCTTTTTTGGCAACATGTTATAAAAGAAGAAATTATAAATGGACGGAATTCCGATACAATAATTGAATTTCGTGACATCGAGTTTATTTTGTGATAGAAAACATAACATGTGGAAACGTGCATAACAAATAAATTCAAGTATAAACCAAATGCTCGATACAAGATCTGAAGAAGCCCCTGTAGGTACATCCAATCTACTCAACAGCAAGTATCGGATGAGAAATTGTTTCGACGCCAACAAAAACAAACAACTTGCGAAATATATATTCGGAAGCAATAAGAAAAGGGGGAAACAATTCGTGTTTGTAAAACGAGAACGTGCCGAATCCACTGTACTGATAATGCTGTGATGACACCAGCCGGGAAAATGAGAACAAATACATATAAGGAAAGATAAAGATAAGATTTCTAGCACATTTATATATAATATTTCTCGATTCTTAATCTTTGTTTGGAAAAAACTAACTTGCCGGGTAGGGATTTGTTACCAGAACTCCCCATATTTACCAATAACACTACCAGGCTTCACTTAACAGCAGGGCAAGTTAATTCTATTAGCACTAAAAATGTTACCACAAAAACACGAGACAATAGATCAATTTTCGCCCACCGGAACATTGCTTTTCGCCGAAAAAATCTTTTTGATTATGTGCACTTACAAGTATCGCATACCGCAAGGTTTTTATCTGTTGGAATGATTCCGTTGTGGCATTACCCACAATTAGGCCTTGACGTACTTATTGCTGATTGCAGTGTTAATATAAAAACAACAACAATACAATGGTGTTTTGAATAAACATTTTCAACACTTAGTAATAAAAACGAAACAATCTAATTACGAAGGAAACACGTTTTATTTATTTAGTAAAAGAGCTATACAACAATAGTGAGCTGCTAAAATAAAAAGTAACCAAGTAATATTCTATAAATTATTACTTTCTTTCGTGATCAGAACTTAAATAAATCAAATAATAGTTAATAAAATAATATACAGGGTAGCCCAGCTAAGCGGGCCACAAGAGAAATAACTACTAAACGGTCGGAGGTATTAAAATTTTTCTAAGGAGCAAAGTTGTAGGTCTCGTTGAGTCCTATAAAAAGATGCCCTCGGAAATAAAAAAATAACCCTTCTAAAGGCTCAAATAGACCTTTGAAGTAAAGGGGTTCCTCTTTACCCATATCTTGCAATACATTTTTTTTAAAAATTACTACAAAAAAAAAGTCCGACTCGCAGGAACTGCGTCATCTTAGCGCGGTTCCATTCATATCCCTAGTGTTATTTTGTAGACTTAGAATAGAAACAGTTATTACTTTGTTTGGATCATTCCTAATGTAAACAAATATGAAAAAAAACAAAACAAGATTTTCGGCTAGGGATGAAACTATCCTAAGCAGAAATTACTCTTTCTGCCGTCCCAAGTTTCGGTCTACGAAGACTCTTCTACGAATATATTTCTAATTTACTTAACTTGCAGTGCTAACATATCCATTTTACTTTTAAATGCAATTAAACAAAATAAAATTGTACATGAAAATGAGAAAGTAGCGTTATTTTTTATTGAACTACGGCCACATTCAACCACAAAATATAATTATATTTCTAGTATAGCATTTGGCTGCATGACTTTCTACAGGTAAAGGTAACTGTCAGCTGTCCTAGAATGCTTGATGAGAACAATGAATCTTGATTTATGAAGTGCAATAAAAGCCTACCTGAACCGGCCTACTACCTCGACCCGGACTGACCCTACACGGAGAATATTTACGTTTTCAGTTCTGTTACAGGTTCAAAGAATTTGTATTTATTCCCCTGTTTTATTGAGAAATACATCCTCCTCCTAGAAGCAATACCAAAATAACAAGAAATAAAAACAGACAAAAAGAATCGTATAAATAAACGAAATCAATTATCGTTTATCAAACTTCTAAGTTATATGTACTTATTTCTCCGTTTGACATCGCCTAATCAAAACTTTCTTCAGAACCTGTTTTCTAGAGCATTTAGTAAGCTTTCGAATGGTAACCATCCGTTTACCAAGATTCTCAACCGTTTTCGAGATATTAAGGAAAGTATACGAAGTTTCCAAAGCTTTTCATCTCTATTAATAAATTATTTTAATTTAACCCTTCCTTAACTCCAAACGTAAGTAAATTTTCAGCATACTAGTTTTGATGAAATTAGAACATGCAGAAAATGTTTCAACTGAATCCCATAATTCGAAGTACCAAAATCAAAGACAAAAAGAACCGTTCGAATAAACAAAATCAATTACTTCAAAGTTTAAGCACTTATTTATCCGATTGACATCGCTTATTCAAAACTTTCTTTAGAACCTACCTTTTTTGTAGACCATTTAGTAAGCTTTCGAATGGTAACCTTTCGCTTCACAAGATTGTCAACGGTTTTCGAGATACTAACGAAAGTATAAAAGGTTACCAAAACTTTTCTTGACTGTTAATAAAATATTTTATTCTAACCCTTCCTTTACTCCAAACGTAACCAAAATTTCAACATATTAGTGTTGATAAAATTCGACCTTGTAGAAAATGTTTCAACTGAATCCCATAATTCTAAGTACCAAAATCAAAGACAAAAAGAACAGTTCGAATAAGCGAAATCAATTACTTAAAAGTTTTAAGCACTTATTTCTCCGATTGACATCGCTTATTCAAAACTTTCTTTAGAACCTTTCTTGTAGACCATTTAGTAAGCTTTCGAATGGTAACCTTTCGCTTCCCAAGATTTTCAACCGTTTTCGAGATATTAAGAAATTATACGAAGTTCCCAAAACTTTTTATTATTTCTGACAACAGAAAATTGGTCTCATTTTACCTATCCTGTTTTACACACACATACATTTTCCTTACAAATACAACATAAGAAATTACTAAAATAAAAAGCAATAAAAAACCAAGGGAAAGAGACAAAAAGAACGACAAAAACCCGTTCATAAGAACAAAACAGACGTATTTGAAGTTTTAAGCACTTATTTCTCCGATTGACATAACCTAATCAAAAATAGTTTTAGAATTATTTTTGTAGAGAATTTAGTAAGCTTTCAAATAGTTTCAATCCACTTACCACGATTTCCCAACCGTGTTCGAGATATTAATGAGAGTATACGTTTGTATTTCATATTAATGAAAGTTTCCAAAACTTTTCATGTCTGTTCATAAAATATTTTATTCTAACCCTTCCTTAACGCTAAACGTAACATAACTTTCAACATATTAGTTTTAATGAAAGTAGAATATGCAGATAATGTTTCAACTGAATCCCGTTATTCTAAGTACCCAAACCGAAAACGGTATTCAAAAACTATTTTTCCAATTTTCTCGACAACGGTTAAAGCTATCGCCTTGAAAATGGTTTCATTCGTTTTCCTAGCCCAAGAAGCCTATAAAACGAGTACTTACAAGCTTATGAACTCAAAAACGTAAGCGTTACGATTTTTTATGCGCGAATTTCGCCCCAAACGCCATCTTCCAGTGGGCGGATTTTGCTGGTTAACGAACTTGACCTTTCAAATTGGACGACAGATTTTTGTACCAAATTTCATCAAAATCGGACCATTCGTCTTCTACCTAGAGAGCGAACAGACAAATATATATATATATTCAAATTTGAACCACCGTTATTTTCGGTTTCTAGGGGTTCTGAAACGCGAAATTTTCTAGTCGGCACTTCCGGATTGTTTCATTGTATCAACCTTATAAGCGGGGTTCCTCCCTATGGGGGAGGGAGGAATCGCGCTAACAAGGAAGAACCTTGCAATTGGGGTCACGATGAGTCAAGTAGTTCTCTGTGTAATATGAAATACGTTTATATTTGCATTTATTCCTCATCTCAAATTCCAAAAGAAAGGCTCTTTAATTTATTCAAGTAGTATTTTTGTTGGGGGAAAGGTAATCCAGCTTGGGAGAATGTGTTCAGCATTCAAAAAAACGATTCCCTTTAGTCTAAACTAGCGAGACCTACAACTTTGCCCCTTTGAAAAATTTTTATATCTACCATGGGCGTATATAGGAAATAATTTTGGAGGGGGCTGGGAAAATTTCGGGGGGGGGGCTGAGACCATTTCCGGTGTATGGAATACTAACTATTTAGATCTTGGTAGAGTTTTAGCCAACTAAAACGCTATTACACCCAAAATAGAATATTTTTTATGAACTAAATGATCTTATTTAATTTATTTTTAAGGGTTTTATAACATTTTTACCGATCAAATCAAAATTTCAGGGGGGGGGGCTGCAGCCCCCTCAACCCCCACTTATATACGCCCATGATATCTACAACCGTTTAGAAGTTATTTCTCTTGTGGCCCGCTTATCTGGGCCAACCTGTATATAATTCTAATGCTTAACTGTAATATTAATAACTTTAATAATTTTCCTGGAAATAAAATAAATCACTCGACAATTATTCTGGTATCACAATAATTGTGGGATTAAAATGTTGGGTTATTTTAAGTATTATTGTACAGGTCTATGACTATTACCTATAGGTAATGGTCATGTATTGCTACATAATATCGTATACGATAGTATGTAGCAATACATGGGCTTCTACCTGTTTATAGCTCGGTTAGATAATATGTACTTACATACTAATACATGCTTACATAGTATGTGAGTACTTACTGTCAGGGCCTCCGTAAGGAGGAACTCTACTCTGGATGCAACATGAGCCGGCGATAAACATTCGTAATCGCAATGGAACATTTGCTCTTTTAGACAAAAGTCCAAAAATATAATTAGCAAAGATGCTTTAGTAGAATATGTTTCGATAGTATGAAATATTATATAATGCAGCTAAGCTATTCCGTAAAAGGTTGTTTAGTCAATTGTATACACAATAGAAGATTCAAGGTTGTGCATTGAGTTCTTTTTATGGGCTGCGAATACCAAATAAACCATAAACAACATGAATTAGAGACCTCTAAAATATTTAATAATTCATTCTTTGAAGTTTAATATATCTACTTATTATGAGCTCCGGAACATTAGATGATTAACCCATCAAAACTCATCCACGATAGTTCTTGGTCGCAAAACTATAGAAAATAAATAATTCAAAAGAGAAGAAAACTAGCAATTCCAAAGACACAGGGTTTATAAAAAACAACATGGACACTGTACTTAATGACAAAACCTTTTAGCATGAATTGTTGAAACAAGTTGCAAATTTGGATAATTATATAACTAGCTTTTTTATCTTATTTAATATGATAGCTTTTCTTTTGTTAAAGACTTTTTGAGCAGTTGTGTAAATTCAATTAAGTTCAAGTATAGACAAATAAAATAAGTATGTAATTAAAAATTGGGCATGGCATTAATGACCTCAAAGGTTGACACGCCTTAAATCCAACGAAAAAAATGGGTCTTAAAATTAATAATACGGTTTTATTTGAACAATATATCAACAACAAATGCAAAGTATCGAATGTGAAAAAAACGACTTTTTCATTTTCAATCTATACTGGTTGCTGTTGGACTGATGTACGTTGTGGCAAAGTCTCGAAAATTATTTATCAATTACAGAAAATCAAACTAACAAATGTACATTAAGTCTAATTAAAATATATCATAAGATAAAATTTACATTGATTCATCTATAATGTACCAAACCTTTTTTCACATTCTAAACGGGAAGGCTTTGGGTTTGATTCCTACTAGGGCTAAAGCCAATTCATTAAAAAAAAAAAAAAATAAAAAATAAAAAAAAAATAAAAAAAAAAAATAAAATAAGAAAAGGCATCAGTCCTTTTGTGGCTAGAAAACCCGTCCCAAAAATCTTTGTCGTGTATAAGTGGACATTAAAATTTAAGTAAATTTCACTTAGAAAGTGTATATAAAATGTTTAATTTTCTTTAGAATTTGTATTATTTTAGCATGTTCTTTTCTTTGATTTGGCAGCACTGCTTGTTAGTTTATATAATGCTTTGTATATTGTTTACTTAGAGCTTGCATCGATTACAATCGGCAATGCTGTTGTACTGTTACTTAGCTCAGCATGATCCTAGAAGTACTAGCTACTACCTGGCAGACGAGTTATAGTCATTGTCTTAGGCATTAAGCTTGTTTCTTTTTGCATGTAAATTTTTGTGTCGATATAAATGTTCTCATTCATAAAATGTTAAATAAAAAATATTAAATATATAACTATAATTAATCATAAATGAGGTACTCCCTGATATAAGATTGAGGATTGAGTTGAATGGGAGAAGGAGACCCGTCTAGCCTGGTCAATGGCAAAGGCTCGACTGCCTAACACGTTTTATTAATCCTACTTAAATTTTTCTCACGTGAATGGAGTCAAACAAAATACTGTTTTTAACCTTTGCTAATAAAACCACTACAAACCTGCTTTAGCCATTTTCTGAAGGAATATGGCACATCTTACACACACTCACTCACGTTTCCTTGCAACTTATAAAAAATTACGGTTGATATGGGCAAATTAGTAATTTGTTCCGGAGTTAACCCCCCGATTTTGCTGGTTAACGAACTCGTTCAATCGTTGCCATAGGAATGTTATACACCAAGTTTCGAGACAATAAGCTATTGTAATTGCAATCATTGTTTCATAAGTGCAACCTAAATGGTTAAATTCATTCCATGAATGTGTTGATATGCAGATTTAATAAATGAACATGAGCTAACATCATTATCGGTAATCTTCATATGCCACTTCAGCGATATGCTGACAAATGTGATAACATTTGATAATATGTGACTGCAAATCATTTGCATTTTCTCCTTGCTCATTATGCATGCCAACATTTCCCTGCGCTATTATTGGCATGATTTACTGACAGCAAACTAGCCTCTAATAGCTTAAAACATTTTCAAATAGAATTAGTCAGTTAAGACTTGCCACTTTTAAGACATGCTACAAATATGTAGAAAACTGTAGTATAATATAGCCAGTCAAATAGACGAAATAGTTCGAACTTGCGGTAGCGAATTTTTTCTTTTTGTTCGACCGTTGGAAACCCCATTTGATGAACTACACTTTACATGGAACACTATAAAAACTGTTAATGCCTCGTGGAAGTGGAAGGTTCTCCTCCGCAAGTTGAGGCTGTAATCTTTAGCACTTTCCTCCGAAGGAAAGTAGCTATTGAGGTTGCACTCATGACGGAATTTTTGAAAAATTTCTTCAAATCTTTATCGATCCTACCTACTAGAGACCGAAAATGTCCCCCGTCAAAATTTATATGTATATATATATATATATATATATATATATATATATATATATATATATATCAGTCCAGGCAGTAAAGTTTTTCGAGATATCTTTAGTTTTCAAAATATCGCTCTTGAATGTCTGTCATTTTGGGGAAAAATACACTTTTAGCTCTTTTTGACCGGATAAACCCAAAAAATAAATGCCGTTTATAGGGTTTTAGGGCATTCCATTCGCTTCAAGAATATATATAACTTTACTATTTTATGTATTTTCCTTCAAACACGAAAATAGTTTTAGTGTTCATCGTGATATCTGGCAACAACTGTCGACCAATGAACTTTTCAATTTCTCACAATTTCCAGTCAATGTATTGTCCAAAATATGCTCCATTATGTAAATATAGTGAGCACTGGACGTATAAATAGCACAAAATATATAATTTTGGGCCCACTGACCAGTTATTCACACTCAATTAGATAAGATCTTGTCTATTATATTGGCAATGGTTTTGCTATGACCATGTGGGTACGTATATAACGTTTGAAAGAAAATACATAAAATACACATACATACATATAATTTGGGACAAAGGGGAAGGGTGGGACCATGTCTACTAACACTGTACACAATACAATACAATATAAGGGGACCTGGGCCCTCCGCCCTTATTCACTGCGACCCCATTGGATCTATTGTGATTTGCGTCCCTGTCTTACTCCCTTTCCAACTTGCAGCTCCTCACATATAGCTTGAGCTCCTTGGGAGTAGCCTCGGCTATGTCCTTGGGCGTAGCAATTGCCTTCCCTATGTGCACTAGCCTGTTGTAGGCCAACGCCTCACATTCGCAGAGGACGTGCTGTGAGGTTTCCTCTTCTTCGAGGCACCAGCGACATGTAGGGTCCTCTATTAGTCCCATCGTGCACAGGTGTTTTCTTAGCGGACCATGTCCAGAGAGAAGTCCGACTATCCTTCTTAATTCTACGTTTGATACGCTCCTTTAGGACATGCGGAAATCTCCCTCTTACTAAAGCCACTATATCATCCGCATATCCTATTACTTCGTATCCAGCTTCGGAGAGAGTTCTAAGGAGGGAGTCCACCACCATTGTCCACAGCAGGGGTGATAAAACACCTCCCTGGGGGCAGCCTCTAGTTGCCCTTATTCTTGTGGAGACCCACCCCTTCCTTGCTCTGATTCGCCGGCTTCCCAGCATAGCCCTGACCCATCTTCTGAGGATGAGCTCAGCACCAAACTCCCTGGTAGCCTCCTCTATGGCTGCATATGAGGTATTGTCAAAGGCACCCTCTATATCCAGGAATGCACATAGCGCAATTTCCTTGTTCTGAAGTGAGTCCTCTATTTTTCCCACTAGATAATGCAGGGCAGTTTCTGTTGATTTGCCCTTTTGATACGCAAACTGCTGGGCATGCAGAGGATGCCTTCCTAAGAGGTCCTCTCTGATGTGCATGTCCACTACCTTCTCCATCGTTTTCAACACGTTGGAAGAGAGACTTATAGGTCTATAGGATTTAGGTAAGTCCAGGGGCCTTGTTGGTCCCTTTGGTATAAAGATCACATCCGTGTCCCTCCAGAGACAGGGGATGTATCCATGTGCATAGCTTGCCTGAAACATGGCTGCTAGAATGCCTGCAAGCTTTTCTTTCCCATGGATTAGCTGAGCAGGGATAACACCATCTCCTCCAGAAGCCTTGTACGGCTTAAAGGTTCCTATTGCCCACTTTACCTTTTCAATTGTAAAGATTTTCTTGGCTGCTTGGAGCATCCATTTGTTTGCATTTTCATGCCCCCGAGGCTCATCTGCCTCCTCTGTTACGTCTGAGCAGTCTGGAAAGTGGGTCACTAGTAGCTCCCTAACTGTCTCTTCCAGGTTACTCGTGATCGTCCCATCGGGTCTCTTTAGCAGTCCCATCTCATTTGTGTGCCTTTTGGCAAGCACTTTCTGTAGCCTAGCAGCTTCTGGTAGGCTACTAACATCTTCACAGAAATTTCTCCAGGTCCTTCTCTTAGCCTGCCTGATTCCTTTGTTATACTCCGTCAGGGACTGTTTATAGTCCCTCCAATTACCATTTTGTTTTGCCCGATTGAAAAGCCCCCTGGCCTTTTTCCTGAGCTTTTCTAATTCGCTGTTCCACCATGGTGGCTCCTTTTCTTGCCTTTTAATCCTTGGCGGGCAGCTAATTTCAAACGCCTCATGCATGGCGTTGTGGATTTTTACAGAGGTTCTTTCCAGTTCCTCTGTAGTACCCACTGCTAACTCCTCTCCTTCATACTCTTCTAGAAGTATGTTGCCGTAGAGGGTCCAATTAGCCAGTTTTGGAATTCTCACCTGTTGTGGAGCCTCCATTTTTGCCCCGACCTCAAACCTTATCTGCCGATGGTCAGACATCGAGACCTCTTTGGAGACATGCCACTTGAGTATCATTTTACTAAGGGACTGTTTTGTCAGTGTGAGATCCAACACCTCACTTCTATTTGCTGTAACAAAGGTGGGCTCAGAGCCTCGATTAGCTACATCAATATTGTTCGATATTAAGTAATCAAGGAGCGACTCACCTCTCATGTTGTTGTTGCTGCTTCCCCAGACCTTGTTGTGAGCGTTGGCATCGCAACCCATTATTAGGTCTAGGTTCCTGTCCTTGCAGTAATTGATTAGGTCATTAGCTTCGTTTGGAGGTACTTCCACAGCATCTCCAGGAAAATAGGCCGAGGCAATCAGCACCTCCCGTCTTCCTGTCGCTGTCGGCACCTCTATGACCACCGCAACCAGGTCCCTTCTAATGAAGTCTGGAACAGAGTAAAAATTGACTCTTTTGTTAATCAGCAGGGCTGCTCTTGGTCTGTCAACACTTGTACAGTAGATTAGCTTACCTGCTTTAGATGAAAGGCCCATCACAGTTCCTTTGCCTGCCCAGGGTTCCTGAAGGATCCCTACGTCTAATTTTTTGGAGATGAACCCTCTATTTAGGACGCTGGTCGCTGCCCTTGCACGATGAAGGTTCACCTGCACGAACCTTAAGTTTTCACTCAAGGCCGTGGTATGGGGCTCCTTTTCCCTGAGCCCCTGGGTCTCCGCTTTTCGGTGCGCCACTCCATCCTGTCATCCTCCCTTCTTCTCCCAGGTGAGTGGTGCCTTTCTCTACGGGTCGGTGTGGAGTGCCTTCTTCCATCCTGAATGCCCCTTCCTTCTTCTTTGTCCCTATGACTATGAGCAAGGGGAGGGCGACGAGATCTTTTCCTTCTCTCCTCCTCTTCCTCCTCCTTCCTTGAGGTGCTGGGCCTCGTGTCATCCTTCTTGGCTGTAGCCTCCCCAGCCCTCTTCTCCTCTTTACCTTTTCCTTCCGATCCCTCAGGGGTCCGGGCTTCTTGCCTTCCTTTTTCCCTATCCACTTTAGCTGCTCCCTCCTCTCTCTCCTGCATCTTCTCTTCCACAGGCACTGAATCTTCGCCTCCCCTTGCCTCTTTCCCTTTGCGGCCTCCAATCACCCTATATTTAAGACTATGAAAGCCGTAGTGCAGCATATCCCTGCCTTCCAGAAGCTTGTGGGCTGTATCCTCATCGATCCCCATAGCAAGCTGAGTGATTTTAGGCATCGAATCATCTCTACTGTACACTCTCCAGGATTCTATCCTTAAGTTCTTTGGGTTCTGAGCCCTTAGCAAATTAAGAAGCGCTTTGTCCTCTTTGTTTGTTTTAGGGAGATACACAATTAAGGTACTCCTACGAGGTAGGTCTTGCTCCTTCAGGACCTTTAATTTGGCCCCTTCCCACGGTGTTAGCAGTGGACCATTTTCCAGGACCCAGTCAGCTGTCTCCTGGTTTGAGCATACTAGCTGTATCCAGCCGCTCTTCCATATGATGTCGTAGAACCGAACCTTCACCTCCCTGTCCGGTTCCTCGCCTATTTTCAATAGAAGAGCCTCCTTAATCAGTTCAAACTGCTCTCCTTCAAGTTGAACTGTGGGGTGTTCCTGACAGCAAATGCCAATCCTCACCCCTTCAAGGGCTCTCCGGTACGAGAGAGCTGGAGCCATGTCCCTCTCCCGTTCCTTTCCCTCCTGTGACTGCTGTACAGATGAGCTCAGCTTAGCCCTTTTGCTGCGCGCCACAGGAGTGGTCTCACTGGAGCGAGTCCTCTCACCCTCCTCCTCGGATCTGCTCCTCTTCTTCTTGGTCCCATGCGTTCCCATAGGGTCCCTACACATCCTGGTAGCCTCTTCCTTGCTATACCCATGTCTTCGGAGCCAGCGAAAGCGTCTCCTAGTAGCTCCACCAAGCTTAATTTTCTTATCGCTGGTGGTAGGGGGCATGGATTTCTCCTCCCCCTTGTCCGTGTGAGTATGCTCCTCCTCCTGTACAGGTGGTGGAATTTGCATCCCCTCCGTTTCCAATTCCATATTGGCGTTCCCTTCTTCTTCAGAGGCAACCCTCTCCAGAAGGTCGAGATTGAACTCGATCGATAGGGGCGTTAGAGCCTCCGTTGTTGTTATGTCCGAAGACAAAGATTCACTATTTAATTCCTCAATAGTTCCCACGAGAAGCAAGGGATCTAAATGTCACCTGCAGCAGAGCCCCGCATACTGCAGTAAGGCAGTTCTTGAAACTGGAGGTCGCCCGGTATCCAGAGTCCGCATGGTAGGACTGAGTTCCCCTCAGCCATTCGTCCAACGGCCCATGCTGTTCCACCTTGGATTGGGGGATGTTTAATGACCATCCATGTCCTTCGCCTAGGGAAGGTGATCCTAGGTTGTGTACTGTAGATGTCCTTAGTTTTTTGGTGTGGGGTGTGTGTAGTGTGCTGTATTTAGTGTACTGTGTGTGTGTCAGTGTTTATGTTCCCCCAACCTGGAGGGCCAGTGGCTGACTGCGGTCAAAAGACCGGGCGATGGGACCGCCACCTCCCTACGCCGTAAATACATAAAATAGTAAAGTAATATATATTATTGATGCGAATGGAATGCTCCACAACCCTATAACCGATATTTATTTTTTAGGTTCATCGTTGAAGAGGTATCTGGTCGAGAATAGAAAAAAGTGTGTTTTTCCCCAAAATTACAGACTTTCAACAGCGGATATTTCGAAAGCTAAAGATATCTCGAAAAACTTTATTGAATAGAACTTGTAGGAAATTTAATTAGCTTTCATTTGTTATAGAATAATCATGTCGCTAGGTCGCCGGGTTTCCGAGATATACGTGAAAATCCGAAAAATGGGACCATCTAAACCCCCTCCCCCCGGCACAAAGAAGGCTACGGGCGAGGACTTTTGATATGTTCACCTCCTATCCAGCCCAAACAAAGTTACGAAGTCAAAAATTTTGTTCCAAAAATTTCCATCTATAACTGTTCGTTGCCTGGACTGATATGTGTGTGTGTGTGGGTCTGTTAACACAATAGCGGCCAGAGTTTTTGTTTTTTTCGTCACGAAACTTGGTATACAGCATTCAATTAGCAAACGATTGAACTAGTTCGTTAACCATCAAAATCGGTCCACCGGAAGGGGGATTTACCCCGAACCCAAAACACTAATTTGACCATGCCAGCCGTTATTTTTGTTATATTTCAACGAAACTTAGTATTCTTAGTGGTATTCTACAGGGAAAAATGGGTTGTAAAAATAAACTAAATCGGTTCATTTGGAGGGGGGGGGGGGGGTTACTCCGTACCCAAATTACTAATATACTCATACCGGTCGTAATTTCTGCTGTGAAACGCGGTATTCGTCGTGGATATCTCATGAGAAAGAAGTGTTGTAAAAATGAACTAAATCTTTCAATCGGAAAGGGGGGTGTACTTTATACTATATTTCAATAGAACTAGCCCGCCGGACGTAGGTTCGCAATGCCGCCGCTAGGAGCGCTTTCTACCACTAGGGGGACTGTATCCTGTTCGAGCGTCAGTTCAAAAGACGAAAATATGAAGTGTATTTATTTAGTAGTGTAGTGGGTACCATGTATAAACATAGCTCTGGAAGCAAATTAATTACAAAATTAATAACTGAACAGTTTCTCATTACAAAAGTAAAAGAGATCTATTCATGTTTTTATTTTATTTATATAGGCCCTTTTAAGCAAATTATTTAGTAATGCAGTCTACAATACCCAAATTCTGAGGTAAATGCTTAGTTATGCAGCTGCTGCGTGACGGACTTTTATATTTGTAACTTGTTCCTCTAAGAGGCACCAGAAAGGTTTTGTAACATGTAAGGACGAAATTAAGTTGGTGCAGCCGTATCGTGAAGTTTTTATTATTTCTTTGATGAGTGGTCATAAGAGCTTCAGTCAAAAAAATAATTTCTCAGGAGAGTAAAGCAAAGTTCCTTAATACCAGGAAGGAAGTTATAAACTTTACTTTATCAATTGGTATAGCTGGCCCATTTTTAAAGTTTGGCTTAAGACCTTCATACCAACCGGTAGCTGTGATTTTGTGCTATAATACTACCCATAATCTCCAAATGCTCAAAAATGACGTAAGCCCTTATGACCATGCAAAAAAGATTTGACTTTCCGCTTAGCACGAAAATTCGATGATGTTTTATATGTTCTTTTTTTATTTTTGGTATGTTTTGAGATTTTGTAGTGTATTTATTATTATATAATTTTTGTCAAATTACAATTGGATTGGCCAGGCTGTATTTGTTATAAATAATAAATAAATAAAATCTCAAAACCACAGAATGTTTTTTGTTGTTATGCTTCTAATCAATAATTATAATTATTTATAGGTAATTGTTCATTGTGTAGGTACAGTAGTATGTGGCCGATGCTGATTGGTGGAATTGTAAGAGATGAGAAGAACATTTAGAAGAGAAGAAGCAGACCAGTACACACTTTTCATAATATTTTGATCACACTAATAACTCTGTACATTCTCTTATCTGATACAATTGCATCACTCAACAGCGATAAAGTGAGACAATAGTGTGCTTCCTTTTGATGGAAGTGCTTGTTAATAATTTCGTTCGAACCTCAGCAGAGTAGAAAATTATGTTATTTTGCTTTCTATCACCTTTCTATTTTTGCTAAAAAGTGAAATTGGTAATCTGTTGTTCCTGTTAAAGTAATTTAAATGTCTGGTCGGATGAAATCTTCAAGAAAATCGACATTCACGACAATAGAGCATAAAACAACTGGTTTCGAGATGTACTAGAATATATCCGAAAATCCCAAGAAAAATCTACTTTTTTTTCCATATGTCTCGACAACGGCTATAGACATGGCCATGAAAATGGTTTCATTAGATTCACCAAGTCCAATTACTTATAAAATGTGTACCTGGAAGTCTAGTAACGCAAAAACATAAGCGTTACGATTTTTTTTTTTTTCAAGCAAATCTTGTTCAGTGAACCATGTAACAGTGGACGATTCTGCTGGTTAACTAACTTGACATTTGAAATCATCTCTTGGACGTAGCAAACACCAGACGAGACCTCGACTAAGATCGTGATATGGACGATCATTTTTATGTAATTTGGATGAAAAAAAGTCGGTGCCATGTCATACCTCAACCGACCGTCGTCACGTGCACTGATTGGGTAGGTACTGTTGGCGAGCGTTTTCGACATTCTCAAACCAGGGTCGATTTAGTGCTCATAGACATTACGTAACCTAAAAAGATTCGCGCAACACAGAATTAGTGTACCTTTCTTAATACGATGCTTCTTAAACATCAAAACTTGGAGGCCCGGTGGGCGTGAGTGTTAAGGGATCAGCACTTAACACTCCGTTAACACGCCAAGGGTCGTGGGTTCGATTCGCTCTAGGAGTGGTGGATTTCTTTGAAAAAAGAAAAGGCTTCAGCCCTATCCTGGCTAGAAAAGGGTGGTAACCTATTGAAAAGCCGATCTAAAATTCTGAGTTAATTATAATGGACGTTAAAATTTAAATAAACATCGAACCATCTAATGAAATGCTCAAGGTTCGATCCGCCCTAATTTTGGATGATTTTTCTTTCGTTAACCAATAAGACACTACTCCTGCGCTGCCTAGAAACACGGTGACCTTGAGACAATCCGTCTCAAGAAGGTCAAGTAATCCATAAACAATAGTGATACTACATTTCTCACTTGTTATAACAATTATAATACAAAACGTAAATTTGTTTGTTTTTACTTAACTAAAAAAACTGAACTGTCTGAATTCTAATGAATCGTGTTGTTTAGAAGCTATGTTGTGCATTATAGAATTTGTTTTCAATTGTAAAAATTAAAGAAATTGAGATTGCTAATTCAAGGCGAGAAACGGACCAATGGGAGAGCGATGTGTCGAGCCTATAGTCAAGAGGAGCACCAATGAGAATTTAACAAGTCTATCCCATCCCGTCAGCTGTGAGGTAAACATAAATACTTGTCTCTTCTGTCATTTGGCCATTTTACCTTTAATGTTTTGAGAGTGTCCCCGTTTTGCAAATTCTTTTTGGATTACTTTTTATATAAGTGAGTATGCAAGGTTATATGTGAAATTTAGATTCATTCTAGGACCGTTTTAATATCTCGGTGTGACGTTTCTCTTAATTAATTTCTGTCTGAAAGATTTTCTTCTGTGTTGATTGACACTTGACTATGTTAGGCGTATAAACTTGATAACGTTGTTATTGTTCAAGGGGGGCATAAATAAAATTGTTTTATTTTGAAGCTTGGCCTACTAAGAATAAGCTTTGCCTTTTTCAGG
The DNA here is from genome assembly GCA_946811695.1 of Gonocerus acuteangulatus. NCBI lineage: Eukaryota > Metazoa > Arthropoda > Insecta > Hemiptera > Coreidae > Gonocerus > Gonocerus acuteangulatus. The sequence continues at coordinate 34,357,716 of OX328124.1, forward strand.
AATTTATAGAAATGTCTGAGGATCTCTGTGAAAACATCTGGAGCCATGAAATGGCTATGAGGCGACTCCTTTTATTGGTATGTTACAAACAAATCTTCTGGGATGTATTTTTTATTTGTATGATATTGATAAATTTTGTTTAATTTTCAGCTTAGGCAATCACAATCACAGTGCAATGACATTGAATGCTTTCAGCCAAGTAAGTACATTGCTGATACTTTAATAACTACAACTTATAAATATAGATGGATAATTTGTATTTCAATTTGCTTCACCTTATCCAGGTCAGCCAAATCATGGTGATGATAATTTCATGATGATAACTCTATGTTGGATGGTTGTCGCTTTCTTGCTGTACTTTATGCGCCCTTCATCGATACGCAATAAAGAGAGCGATTTGAAGCCTCATAATGCAGGGAATGTAAGTTGTTTACTGCTGACCTTAATAACATAACTTTTGTAATAGCGTATTTAGGTTAGAATTGTTATCTTACTTGTAACTTGAGGTGGCCTAATGTCCCATTGTTGACGAGGATAATCTTATGAACCAAACATTCTTTATTTCATATGGAATCAAACAGATGTCTCTTACAGATAGCTCCGGGTCTGTTGCCAAGACCACATCGAGTTACTTTGAAGTATCTTTCGTCATTTTGGTACTTACGGATTAGGTTACAGGTTCTTTGCAGTTTACCTATTAATTCTTTCCAGGTTATCTAAGGTTAGACACCATATTATATAAATACAGTAATGAAAAGTTAATATAATAATGAAAAGTATTTAAAATCTCTGCAATCACTACTAAAAGTAACATTTTATGACTACTATATTTATATAATATGGTTTCTAACTAACCGTTAGGTAACCTGTATTTGTAAGTAATACTTTTAGGCTTGTAAAGCATAAATGAAAATAATCAGAATATATTTCAGTAAGCAATATTTATTAATAAAAAGGTTAATATTATAAAAATCAATGGTAATTGTGAGGTTTAAGGGCTTCCTCGCCGATTTTTTTTTGTCTGGTGGCTCTATAACATATTTATATCTTATATTTATTTCGCATTATAGGCATACTCGCTAAGCTCGCTCAAGAAGATATCAAAACTCTAGTCAATCCAACTCGCTAAAATTAATAGAATTCTATTAATTTTTGCGAGTTGAAAACTAAGTTAATTAGCTTAGTTTTGAAGGCCAGCAACAACCAATAGAAATGCGAATGGTTATGCACATGCACTGAATCACTGTTGTAATCACTACAGATACTTCACAGGTAACTGGATTTGCTCTTCGCAAACAGACCCCTGAATTTTTATTATCATACCTTGGCTTTAAGAGCCTGTAAAATTGATTTAGGCTTCTTTTACAAGCGATATATATATATATATATATATATATATATATATATACACATATACATATACATACATACATACATACCCACACACATACATATTTGAGGTGTAGATAGATAGTTAGCCAACAAGGTGATAAGCAGTCATGGAATAGTTGGGATTCGGCTTGGAAATCATCAATAGGATTTTTGTAAAGGTCTGAATTTTGGCTACTCTTCGGTAGCCTTTGTTAGCTAAAATACAAAATACAAATGCAGACTTAATAAATAGAATAATTAAACGAATAAAGAAATATCAGATCTACAAATACAAATCACAAGAACATTTTTTGTCAGAACATTATAAACAGGCAAGTGAACAAAAGTTTTTTCCCCATAGAACTTCGTTCAGAGTATGGACAGAAGTTCTAAGAAAAAATGATTGTTCAATTACCTGTTTACAATGTTCTGTTACTTATGTTAACTAAAAATGTTCTTATAAGTGATTTGTATTTGTTAATTTACCATACTTCTTTGATGGTTTAATTATTTTGTTTAATAATTATGGATTTGTGTTTTGTCTTTTAGCTGACAAAGGCTACCAAAGAGTAGCCAAAACGTCCTGAATAAACATTTTTACAAAAATTGTATTGATGTTTTTCGAGCCCAATCCAAACTATTCCGACTGCTCATAAATACGTATAGTGTCTATATATATTATTGCTGCGCCTTCATTTTTTGTTTTTCCAGTGGTGTCCACTTTGAGTAAACACTATTTTTGCCAGGGTCCAATCTCTGTTTCTTCTAATGGACATGGCCCTACTGGTTGTAGGTTGGGGCTATAAGTATTTTTATTTATAACATTTTTCCCTGAAAGGGATAAAACATGTAGGGAAGGTAATATATTTGTGAAATCATATTGATCTTCCACCTGTTTCTATATTTATATTTCTTCTGGGCCATGTACAAACTCATATGGGGACTTTAGACGTGGCCCTTATGGCAGAAGGTTTGACTTTCTGTATTTAGGCTGTACTCATTGTTTTTAATAGTGTCCCTGAAGAGGCATCAAAGTGGATGTGAAACTGGTAGGGCGATTTTAATAAAAATGATATGTAAAAATGTTTTATGGTTTGACCTTCTGTATATTTTATGAAAATGTTGAAAATGATATTGGAGTTTACCCAGTTTTGATGCTGTTGAGCACATGGTTTTTGCTAGACGTCTCTCCAACTTCTTCTGATGTAATGTTTCTTTGATAGGTTGTCAACAGAGAAATGAGTGAAATAAATATACTTATTTCAATTTAGGTTTAGTTTAATTTCTTACGTACTTGATCGAGTAAGCTTCTTATTCAATAAAATTTTAATTATGTACTCCGGTCAAAGAGAGAGGAGGTAATACAAATATAAGTCGAATATATATAAAATTCCATTCCAGTTTAAAATAAATTATCTCTTTTCTCCCGCTGCAGATAAAACAAAGAATTACTCTTGTTTTAATACTGAGAAATCATTGAATCCATATAAAAACTTTCTTCAGACATGAGAAATGAATTATTTCCTTGTAATCTACTGTATAAAAACTTCGATTGAGGTCAGTCTGATATTGACAATCGTGGCTCTTGTTATCTAATGGTCCTCTCGACTCATCCCAAAATACACAACAATTATTATTTTAATTTGTTTATTTTGTATGCACATATATGTGTGTTTTTATTTATATATATATATATATATATATATATATATATATATATATATATATATATATATATATATATTTGGCGGGAACATTTTCTTCAGTAATAATGAATAAGACTCCACCTTTGATCTTCTACAGCTTTAATAATTTGTTCAATTATTGAGACAAAAAGAAAATAATAATGGGTTTATTTCCAAATATTTACATATATCAATAATTCGTTATTTTATAAAGATCTTTATTTTATAAAGATTCTTTATTTGATAAAGATTCTTTATTTTATAAAGATTCCTTATTTTATAAAGATCTTTTTTTTTTAAATTATATTTACAGTTTCTTAATAAATTATCCTATAATTTAAATATTATCAATAGATAATTAGTAAAATAGTACTGATTAAGGGGAAAAATCTAGTTGAATAAAAAGAAAAATGAACTTATTTTATAATAATAAAATAAAGCTGTTCTTCTTGAATGTCTTCTTGCCAATAATGCATTTTTAGAAAATAGCACCTTTTATCATCCCTTCCATGTCAATCTACCGAATATGCAAATCCGAGCAAACATCCATTGACGAAGTAATGTATTGAAAAATGGTCTTATTCGATACTTTATTTAAGGCATTAAAGGCTATTCTAAAGGGGTTAGAGTTGCCAGAATTTGCAGCAAGCCGTATCATCCACAATCCAAGAACAAAGTCCCGAATCTGAAAAACCAAATTTTGCATATTCGATAGTTTGAAATGGTAGGGATGACATGGAACCTCAGCCAGTAATGAGCTACAGTCCCTGCTCTTGGTGGTTGCACCCAGAGTTTTTCTGTATTTATTTATATAATAAAATTGTAACGGACCGCTGTCTGTAAATGGAAGATATATGAGAAAAAATATAGGTGCCCTTTATCAAGGCAATAGCAACAAAAACAATGATTGTTAGAATTTTTCCGTGTTTGTGCGCGCTAATCTCAGAAATGGCTTATACTATTTAGATACGGGTTTCACTAATATATTGTGGTCAGCTTCACTTAAAATTTGGTGTTTGTTTCATGTAAATCGGTTCATAAAGAAAAAAGTTATACCAATGTAAAGAATCATGTCGAACATATGATGTTTTTTGCACGGTCAGCTTTATGTGGCTCTGTCACGTCTTAGCAATCCTAGCAGCCTGTATGCGTTGATCCCCGATGGCTATACGTATAATATTGTGTAAAGAGAAGCATTACTGTAAAGTAGATTTTTTTAAATACCCAAATGATGGTGCTAATAAACCAAAAGATACATCCAAGAAATGCTTCCCAAAGTCACTATTCCATGCGAACGATGTGGCTAGTCTACTATATGTAAAATGCCTCTACTGTAACAATATTGAAAATGCAACAAAAAATTGAACTTTTCCGTGTATATAAATTAGAGCATTATAGTCATATAAATGATTAGCTAAATAGCTAAGGCCCGGTGCACACTGAAGAAAATGGTTTCAGGAAACTGGTTTTGTGAAACTCAAGTTGCTTGCAACCGATAGATAAAAAACCATAGGTTGGTACACACAGAGTTTCATGAAATTCGTTAAATTGGATTCATGAAATTCGTAAAATGCTTTCATGAAACCCGGTTTCATGTAAATATGCATGCAGTAACTTGAGTTTCATGAAACCGGTTATAAATATTCAATTTTTTGTTGCATTTTCAAAATTGTTACAGTAGAGGCAGTTTACATATAAAGTGGCAGTAGACTAGCCACTTCGTCCGCATGGAATAGTGACTCAGTGTGCACCGAGGCCTAGTTGATTCAATTAAAGGTGCAATATCTGTTGTGTTAAAATAATAGGGAAGGTATTTTCATGATTAATGTACAAGAATGATTGTATGCTTGAGAATATGCACTAATATGAGAGAGGAGGTGTATGGTTATGATTTGTTTAGACATTATCTATTTATTTTATTAATAGTTTATCGCAACTCTAGCGACTAAGCGGCATCAATAAAGATTTAGGAAATATGTATGTCAATGTTGTCAGCGTTAAAACAAAATATACAAATTTGAACCACCGTTATTTTCGGTCTCTAGGGGTTCTGAAACGCGAAATTTTCTTGTCGGCACTTCCGGATTGTTTCATTGTATCAACCTTATAAGCAGGGTTCCTCCCTATGGGGGAGGGAGGAACCGCGCTAAAAGAAGAAATGAATAGTCGAAAAAAATCTATTTATCTATTTATACATTGATCATAATTCAAAGAAGAAATTATCTATTAAAAAACAAAAAGTTTGCTGCCCAAATTCAGTGTTTTTTTAAATATACACCATACTTATCAATCCTTCTAAAATTTATTTCAGTGGGTTAAAAAGAAATTTTTAATATTTTAAAAATTTCTGAGAAAATAAATTTTTGTAACAAGTTTCATCAAAAATAATTTGTAGGGACATTAAAATTATTAATTTTATTTTATTATATGCACAATTATCTGTATAGTTTAGAACCTAAATTGAGTGAAATAATTTCTGAAATATTGATATGGAGCTGCATACCTCTCATTTATATGATAGTTCAATATTCACAAGGAATCTAATAAATAGATTCCACAAAACAGAATAAGAAAAAAAAACAGGCATAAAAACTGTATTAGTAGACAAGAAGAGTTTTGAATTCTTCTTATTTTTTCTTATCCCATTCAAGACTGATAGCCAATTTTGAGACAACGGGCCAGCATGCCCATGGCCTGATAACCACTTTCGCAACAAGGCCATTTCTTTGGTCAAAGCCATCACTGTGACAGCTTTTTGCGATATCTAGCAGTATGCTTTCTGAGCTCTAGTCACTCTTGTATTTGCTAGAGTTCATAAAAATGGCGTTTAAACCTATTGATTAGACCTGGTCACTGTGCATAGTTAAGGGGAACTCTGAAGGGCCTTATCTGTGTTAGAGATCATGTTCCGTATACATTATACCAACACCGAAATATTTTTCTTGATATTATTTTTAAAAATATAAATCAAACAATTTAGAAAAAAAAAATGAAAATGTTGAGATTTGTTATCGTTCAGCTTATCTGTCGTCAACCCATCATAAGAAGGGAACTCACATTTTTGTTATTATTTAGGCTGAAATAAAGTAGTTTCACGAAAAGCCGAGTTTGGGTACTAATAGCTCAGAATTACCATACATTATTTGATGCGTCATCTAGTCATAGATAAAAAGTTTGCTTTTTTCGTGTACTGATAAGATATTTTTATTTGTTTTCTAGGGCGGAGGAGGTGACCCCCCTGCTCCACCACATGCTTTATAAATGCATTTAATATATTGAAGGTTTGAATATAGGTGTTGGCTGCTCTTTCACATCACAAAAATTGTATTTTGAATTCCAAATAAAACACTTTTAGCCTTTCATTCTCTTGTTTTATTATGACACAGACAAATGTTATTATAATAAAATGGACCATTTAAAAATTACTGTAAACGTATTCTATAAGTATCGTTTTATGTGTAATATTTTATTGTTTATTTTAATCAACGTGATCATATGTGATATAATAATTATGCACTTATATGCTTTTAACCGCTACTGAGAGAACATTAGTTGATTCCCATTTATGTTAGTTCCTTATATATTTTGTAAATACCAAAAATATTTCCTTTTTATCTTCGTACGTTTATAAATATGTTATATTTTAGAGATAAACTTTTCAAGAGGAGGGTAGCTTATGTTTTTGTTTATATTTTGCTTGTTATCGTTGAATGTTATATAGGTTTGTTTTTTCCCTCCTTAACTCGAGAACTTATTTTTAAAACATTATAAGTTTTCTTCTAAGACAATACTTGTACCTATTTGCAGCATGTGATGTATATATGTGTACTTCAAAAAGACTTTAAATTGTTAAATATATATTATAAAATGATCATTGAATGTTGTCCTTACAAATAAATATTATTAGTACTTTATACTTAACCTGTTTACATGTATAATTGTATTACGTTGTGTAGGTGGAGAGAATACATAAAATTTTAATGTTTGTTTATAATAATGTACATAAAAAACATTATTATATAGTTATCATGTAATATTATTGCTTTTATTAAATATATTATGAATCTCTATATATTCTTATGCCCCAGAAAACTTTATACGTTATACTAAATTCTTCCTTTCTAAATATTTCATGAACTATCCTGTGAAATGATGATTTTCCTACTAGTTTCATCAAGAAAACTACAGTGTAAGAACCTTACTCAGCAGATTGTAGCTGTTTCAAATATCGAAGGTTGTACATAGTTGTTTGTCTGCTAAGTAATAATCAGTCCCAGTATCTGATTCTTGACCATAAGGCGCATTAGAGAGATAGTGTCGTAAGTACCATGGTCCAGCCGCCTGATTTTTCCTTTGCAGGAACCCATTAATTAATTAATTAAAGGCTGGGTAAGCCTAGGGACGATCTGGGACCCTAAATACAACTCTCGAACGACGACACTATAAAATAAAAATCTTTAGTGCACCCTCCGGTTTTGAACTCGGATCGTCCAGTTCATTAGTCGAGTGCTCTACCACTGAGCTAACCTCGCCCCCCTAAGTAATTATGCTCTTACAAAAAAAAAGTAAAAGCCTCACGACTTCAAAATCAAAATTGCATGGGATTTAACTTACTACTGCAGATCAAAAAAGTTTTTTTTTTGTGTGTGTGTGTAAATAATTGTTTGGATAATCCCTTTACATTATTTATAGTATTTTATTTGATTAAGCCAACATTTTGTATTGAATTTTAGACCTGAAAAGATTTTATGTTTTAAAAATAATTCAAATTCTAGGTCTTTGATTAGATACGTTGTTAACTTTAGTAATATTTCAATTTTTGAAAAGTGGCCCTATTAAATCCACTTAATATATATCTCTTTCAATATGGTTGCATTAGTTTTCCTAAGTAAGAAAACCTATAAAAAGGGTACTCACAAGTATATTAACTCGAAAACTTAAGCATTATGATTTTTTCTATGCTTATTTTGCCCAAAATAACATGTTCCGGTGGACAGATACTGCTGGTTAACGAACTTGACCTTTCAAATTAGACAAACAATTTTTGTACCAAATTTCATAAAAATCAAACAATTATTCAACCTGTGAGAGAGCAAACAGAATATATAAATATATATATATATATATATATACATACACAAATGCGTATATAAATAAATATACATATAAATTTGAACCCCTGTTATTTTCGTGATCTATGGGATCTGAAATGTGAAATTTTCAAGTCAGCACAAATGCTGGACTCAAGCTATTAGCCCAGACTGGTTACTCCTCTTCTGTTCATACAACTTTTCTGATATACTGGGTATTTTGTTTTATGAAATGATCAGCTTTCCTAGAATAGTTTTCTATGTCCTCAATACCAGAAGTTATTTGCTTCCGACCCAACACTCCAAATAACAAATGAATTGCCTAGTATAAGTATACTGTGTCTCCCAGGCAGAAAACAAAGATTATTACTAGTATCAAAGACCCTTTTCACATATTCCGTGCAAAAGTTCCTTACCTGAGTTACCCCCATCATCAAGCGAGTTTTCCTATGACTGTTCAATATTTTAAACAATTTATTATTTATTTTCAACAAAATAGGCACTCCCTATTGGTGTCATTGATCTAATCAGACTTTTTTCCTCAAATATTTAGGTTAATTTCAACTTTTATCTACTTGAAAGCCATGGATGCTTGAGTAAAACAGTAAATAATACTTAAATAACCGGCACTAATGGCCTGGATGTTGATGCGCTGTAAAAAAAAAAAAAAAAAAAAAAAAAAAAAAAAAAAAAAAAAAAAAAAAAAAAAAAAAAAAACTTATGGCATAAACTTAAAAATAGATGGCATAAATTAGAACAGCAGTTTAACATTCAATTCTTAGTTTGTATTGGAGAATACAATTTATTTTATAAAATCAAATCTAGCTAAAATGATTTTGTTAAAAAATAACTTCATTTGAATGCATTTTAATAAAAAAATAAGTCAAATGTAATGGAATGTTTATCTTCTCAATCTAATATATACACATGACATTTTTCATGTTTTATTTCCATGTACATTTTTTAATTTATAGAACTCATCAATACCAAATATTTTATATTCATATAACATCTTTGATTTTTACAATATAATTTTATAGATAAGAATTCTTTTTCATTATGTGACAACTCCTGCAGCTTCAATTTTATAAGGAACAGATCCAGAAGTTAAATGAGGTGCCGAGAGAAGATAGAATGTTCTTTCTCTTTCAGCAGTCATTCTTAGTTGAAGTTTAGTAGTTACTAGATTTGCCCAGGCCAAGCCTAAAGCAGGAATGGTATTACCTGTATCTATGGCGTCAGTGACCTGTAAAAAAATATCAAAGGCTATTAATATTGAGCTTTCCTGACCATCTTATTTAGTCTTCTGTGTTTTCTTATAAATATATATATATATATATATATATATATATATATATATATATATATATTTGCAAATAAATTTTAATACCAAAGTACTTACAAGTAATTGAAAGAAAAGTAATTCAGGCAAATACCTGCATTAAGAAAGGCACCGCAACCAACACCTACTACTAACTTATTTTTTTTTGCTAGTTATTTCTAACACTTCTTACTTTCAGTCAAAGTTTGCAATAGATAGCATTCATATTTGAATTTTTTATTTATAAAGTTCATTAAAAAAGAAAGAAAAAACACATAAAATTTACATTATCAGTTTTTACTAATTACAGATGTACCTTAACCTGTATAAGTAATTTGTTCTAAAGGAGCTGTGATAGGTTGAATTTCCTTATATGTAAATTTACAGCAAATTGTCGATCTTTGTTTGATAACCTTTTTAATAAGAAACTGGTTAAGAGTTCCTAAAAGTGTATTATTCGTGTTATCTTTAAGGATCAAAATCATTTAAAAAAAGAAAAGTGTTAATCATTTGCAACCATATTCTTGTTGGAGTCCTTTTTAAATAAAATCATAAATTTCTTTTTGGAAAAGTAACTAGGCTTGGGATCCAATCCTTCTTCTCTTTCGTTTATTTCCTAATCATTTGTTTATATCAAAACCTCGTTCCTTAGAGGCTGCTTGTATTTCCGGAGAGAATTGATGATATGAGATGTATATCGTGCATTAATCAAAACTGACATGGATTTCAATTTAATGGGAATCACAAATGGCGCTGATACCAAATTGAATTCACCAATATTGAGCTCTTAAAGATGCTTAAATGAGATACCACAGAGTATCCTGGCTTTGCATGCTAGAACTCTTTTATAATGAAATTAAGACATCAATATCAGTGACAAAAAGAATTAAAGTCAAATAAAATGACTTCATATTTATTTTTCAAAATATTTCTTTGAACAACTCATAATTACTTAACCTAAGGTTCATCTGTATTTATAAAATAGATTCAAATAGTATGCCAATCCTTATAGACATCATGGTCAATATTCAAGAATTATGCTTAATATTATTCAAGAATTATACCCTTACACCTAAATGTGTGTCCATAAACCATTCATGATATATAAATAAAATAGTACGAGTACAATTATAATATAAACTCCAGTGTTTCTAAATACAGATTATGTTAACCAACACATTTTTGTATGTACAAGGACAACAAGTTATATGAATATTATGACATTCAATAAAAATAAATCAAGTCAATTAAAAAGTTTACCTGATTAACACACAGAACAGCAAGCCCAAAATGTTTTGCTATTTTGTGCATTTGAGTGCCAATTTCCCTTAAGTCTTTCGCCCTTGAAATAGATTGCGTAATAGTGTACTCTCCACGAAAAACTGCTGTGATAGAATCTATCACTAGCAGGCCAATATGATTTTTTTCAAGCATTTTTGGCAGTCGGATATACAAACATTCTTTTAAACTTTCCTGAAAAGCAAGTCAATAATAACAATTTTTTTTCAATAATGGACCTTGCCAATAAAACAGATAAGAATGTTTTATAGTCTGTATAACAAGTCTATTTTTTTATTAGAACCATAAACATGCGAAGGGTACTATTAAAAAAACACTAGCTGGAATTGCATCACCTTAGCGTGGTTCTATAAATTGCTCATTTATGATATAATTTATATATATATATATATATATATATATATATATATATATATATATATATATATATATATTTACATTTGATTTATTTATTTATTGACTATGATGACGTTCCACGTCATTGGCGAAGTAGCATATTTTTCCTTTTTTTGAGTTGGCACAGCTTTTTACATTTGAAAAAAAAATGGTCTGAGGAGATGTGTATCAACTGTAAGAACTTGAGAAATAAGTTTTTAGCATGAATTGTCAACAAAAAATATTGTTTCATAACCCATGGATTACAAAAGAATAATGTATTTACATTTGAAAAAAACATTGTTCTTTTGTCATCCATGGGTGATGAAACAACAATATTTTTTGTTGACAATTAATGTTAAAGACTGATTTCTCTCATAAGACTGAAGTTCTTATAGGAAGATACACATCTCAGAACAATTAATTCCATCCCTCTCGTTTATTTTTCTTTAATATAATTCAGACTCACAATTGTTGCTGCAATTCAAACTTGTTAACTTCTTGCAGTTTTTTTTAGATTTTATATATCAATTATTGTGCATAAGCTGCTGAGGCCATGAGCACAAAGTTTTTTTTAGACTACATATTTTTAATGTTTAATGTTATTTTTAATGTTTCGGCGCACCAAAATCTGGGCCATTAGCGCCGACATCCACAGTGCAGCGAGGAATTTTCTCAACAAGCCGTGAGATGAAAAAATTCCTGCCGCTGGTGGGACTTAAGCCACTAGTCCAAGATCTGATTCTGATAGCTACAAGATCTGATCATGAAGCAATATTTTAAAAACAGAAGTTATTTTTTTTTTTTTTAAATTCTTTATCTAATTCGATACAATACTTACAACAGTGGCGATATGCACAACAAAAATATTGTCACTGAAGTTATGATGTTGTGGTGCTTTGTTATTGAATGTCTTTCTTGGAAAGTGTTCAAGAAGTTGCTGAAGTCTCGGTGAAGGAAATCTGTCCTCCGTACAAATATATACAGCACCACGCCCTAAACCACCTTCCTCTATTGGGTATTGAACCGTTATTGAATATTGAAGACAAAACTGTGTTTTACCTAAAACAATTTTAAAATATTGAACAATAATAAACTAATTGACTCTTTTTAAATGAATGAGTTAATCCAAAATCTCTACCAGTGCCACTCTCCCCAGATAATTCTGTTATACCTCTTGTGGGAATACCACCTCCTGGAAAAAAAAAAGAAAAGTAGTTGCACTCTTTTTTTTACATAAAAATGATCAAAGAATTTTTAAATATATGATGAATTCATTTAATGTTCAGAGGATTACTTGGAAGATCTTCTAGATAAAAATGATAATTTGAGGGGACAGGTGGCTAGATAAGCACGCCTTTCTCAACCCGAACCCATCTTAATACTATGTTTTGGATTTGTTTAAATTGTTGGCATTAAATATTTTTAAAAGTCTCATGTTGTAAGGATGAATTCTCACACATAGGCCAAAATATGGTGTGAGTGGATCCCAGGACACAAAAAAAGGAATAGAGGAAGACCCAAAACAAGATGGAGAGATGACTTTGTGAACTGAGTGGTAGATGGTTGGTCTACAGTGCCCAGCGACAGGAAAAAATACAAACAGAACACCGATAGAAACTAGTCTTATAGAATCAATAAACAAAAGACATAAAAGTAGTAGAATTGAACATAAACGCTAAATAATTATTAAAAACATTTATTTGTTAAATTGAGTTGAATCTGAACAGGCTTTACATATATCCTTTACTATGTGCTTTGGAGATGGGAAAATCCTACCTAGACCATGCCAACTTTCCCCTAAGCGGCACTATTTAGTTGAATGAACTTTAATTAGAGGAGAAATATATACAGAGTGACCATAGTTCTTTCAGTTGTAGGTTGTAAATTGGGTAATTAGGTATTATGATATTATATTTTAATGTTAATAGATATTTAAGGTATATTTTTTAAATTAGTTAATAGTTGATTCCAAACTTGTTGACAGAGGAAACACTTCATCCAACATTGGACTGTTCCATGCTTGAAAGTGATGGGAGATTCAGGTTTCAAACCACCATTTAAGGATGGGAATCAATTATCCAGAGGAAGATTCGTCACTGATTCTGAATTCTTTTTTAATTCTGTGACTAATCTTCAACTATTGGTAGTTTAAATAGCTGATTGATACCTTGTAGATGATCCTCATCTATTACGTGGCTCTAGTAATGGAAGGGTCGGCTACTTTTCTTTAGGCTGTGCTTATTTTTAGGCTCCTGGAGTAGGACTTCATCCCCCAGTAAAGGACTTTGTCAGAGAGATTCAACTGGCTTGGCTCATTTTCAATTTGGCACTGGAATCTGTAGTTAGGAAGGCAGAGATAAAAGTTGGAGGGACAATCTTTGGTAGACTGGTACAGTATCTGGCCTATCGTTGCGCCCTCTCTAGGGATGTCACTAAAGCATATCATGCTCTGGTAGGCCCTGCAAGGAAACTTGGCCTTGAGGTGAATGCAGACTAGACAAAGTGCCTGGTTAGGTAGGAAGATCCCAGGCTGGGAGAAGTTGACAGATAGGGGGTGTATGGCTTTTCGAAAGTGACTGAATTTATCTATTTCAGGTCACTCATGACAAGTATCAATAAACCAGATCCGGTTCAGATTTTTGAATGCATACCTTATCCAGAAAGACTAAGCTCCACTTATACAAAAAAAAACTAATTCACCCTGTCTTTTTGTATGGCTCCGAGTCTTGGACAACCTCTCAATCCTGTGAGCACGATCTCATGGTTGTTTATGAGAAAGATTTTGTGGAGGTTTCGTGGGGGCAGACAAGTAGCTGGACAATGGAGGCATCGTACAAACCAAGATTTGGTTGGAATGTTTGGAGAGCCAGACAAACTCCGGTTAATAAAATTGAGTTGACTGAGGTGGGCTGGACATGTTGCAAGAATGGTAGAAAGTGACATTCCGAAAAAAAAACTCCTCACTGAACCTGTCTATGGGACCCGAGGAAGAGGAAGACCAAGACAATGGTGGTCTGACCGTGTGGCGGAGGATGCTAGATCTATCCTGGGTGTCAGAAACCGGATGGCCTCAGCACAAGATAGATACAATTGGAAGAAGCTGTTGGAGGACACCAAGACTCAATATTGGGTTGTAGCGCCGTGGTAAGTAAATCTTCGGCTCTATTGATATTTTAAACATCTCAATAGATCCCTTGTAATAAATGATCCTTTCGTCATAATGTAGCCCTTGTAATGGAAGGGTCGCCTACTTTCCGTTAGGCTGTACTTATTTTTAGGCTCAAGAAAGTGCACCTAGGGATGCAAATCATAGACCCATTTCTATAAATTGTTGTTTATGTTAATTTTGACTTTAATTTATTGATTTTCTGTCTATACAAGAAAACATTGTTAAGATTTTAGGTCTTTTTATAGGTATTTACTTTCTAGAAAAAATAAAAAGTGCTAAGATTAATGTGCCTTAAGCAAGAATTACAAAACTTCTCAGATCAGTTGATGTTTTTTTTATTTTTTAATATTTACTAAACTCCAAATGTAAGCATAATTTACAAATCTTAGTTCGAATGATTGTCGAAATTGAGAAAGAAATGTCCACTCAGTCTGTTGTTTTGGAGTACGAAAAATACAAATTCTGGTTTTATTCACTTTTTATGAAAATGGTTAATCATTTCCATAAAATCACCTCAAAAGTCTATTTATTTGATTCCTCGCATGAAAATACCTGAAAAGACTGTTTCTAGAGGCTTATTAATGTAAACCAATATGAGTAACATTTTCTTTTGTATATAAACACACATTTGTAAGTTGTACTTTACATTTATTAAAGTTATATTTTTTTAATTGCTGCAATTTTTTAAAATGTTTTTCTGACTTCAGGGGGCACCCTATGTAATGTATACACATTAGTCGGAACCCCAAATTTTCACCCCCTCCCTCCATTATCCAATGACATAATCTAACAATAGGTTCACAAAATATCATTTGAGCTACGCAGACAAGGTATAGTTGGGTTCGGCTAGGAGAAAAAAACGTCAGACTTTCAGGAAGAAATCTGTATTTAGACGTTTCGGCTGCACATTGGCAGCCTTCTTCAGCACTAGAAAATGCCTAGGGGGGAGGGAGGAAGACCTCGAGGACACTTAGGTAACGATGGTTGGATGTAATTACGATACATCCAGATTTCTTCCTGAAAGTCTGATGTTTTTTTCTCCTAGCCGAATCCCAACTATACCTTGTCTGTGTATCTCTGCAACGGCTAACTATCTCCATCTCCATCATTTGAGCTAGGTTTGGTGTGAGACTTACAAGGAACATATCACTATAGTAGTAGTAGAGTTATATAAATTTGTTTTTATTATAGTAAATAACACATCCCAAATCACTAATGAGTGCCTTCTAAAAGTTTAAAATAAACAACTGCTTAGGAAATTTTAAGAGAAAACCTTACATACTTATTAGACCTACCTAATAGTTCATCTATTTCTTTGGATTCAAAAGTAACAAATTTCCATTTCTTTTTCAAATGGTCTTCAATTGCTGACACTGGAAAAAAATTATAATAAATAAAAATAAAATATATTGAACTTTGGGATATGTTCTTGTATTAATAATACCTTTTCTAAATCCAAAAGGAAGAATATTTTTTGCCGCAGTTTCTTTTAGGATCTTTATATCTTTTACAGAAAAGTTTCCAAGTTCGAAAAACTCTTCATTAGTCATTAAAAGAATCTTTTTCGATGAATACAACCCCACTAGAATGTGCCACATATTACTATAATGAATGGATTACTATCAAATGTTGAAAACATATACAACAATTAGATACCTCTTTCCACTTCATTTTTAAGACTATCTTTCAACAGTGTAACATCTAATTTACTCATGTTTTACATTCACATAGACTGAATGCACCTAAAAAATAAGTACTATTAAAACGGGCAAATAATACAATCGTACAAAACATAAAAAGCTTTATTAAATAAATACATTATGTATAATGCTAAGATTCCTTAGATTGAATATCAATTTGCGACTGTAAAAGTTCAATAAGAGACTGACTAGTGTTACTGGACATTTCTGTTAAATCTCTTGGCATACCAAAATGTCTGGTTAAGTGGGATGGCTGAATACCTGTTTCTTCACCAATAAATCTAAATTCAGGAGACAAATTTTCATCAAATGTCAATTTTTTTAATTCTGGCCAATGAAACAGGAATGTCTCACATTTTTCATTCATAAATGTAGTTATATCTACAAGTTTGACTCTGGAACCAACTTGCCACACAACATCAAATACAAAATTTGGTAGTATAAATTTATCCTTAAGTTTATAATTGAAGAAATCTTTTATATCACTAACAATATCAAATTTGGAAGTTAATATATGCCTGTGAAATTCCGATTTATCTCGTTGAGTAATTGCTATCAATTGGCCATCAGAAACAAAACATCGGAATTCAGAACCAGGATGTATATCCTCCCATTTTTTTAACACAATATAATACTTTTCTGCTATGCTGGAAGAGAGGTCATTTGAAATTTTATCTGAGCATTTAAGAAGTAAATAAATATCTTGCAAATTGTTGCACTTCAGGCAGTTGTTTGTAGCAACCCAAGCGGCATCAGTCGGGGCACTCCAGTTCATTTTCACAAAAACACTACCCCCAAGAACATCCATCGCATTTTTTAACTTTGCACTAAAGTCTGGAAATGAGGGAGGTGTCACTTCACTATCATCTTCTCCATCAGAGTCCCAGTCTGTGTGGGTCACGTCATCTATATTGTCTCCTTTACTTTTTTTCAGTTCAGCTTCTAGAGGAATAGTTACAATATCTTCCTTCAAATAATCTAGTACATCATCAGGCACCGGGAGAACTATACATTTGAAAGAATAATCTTTTAGAGTAGGATACCAGTTTTGGAAAGAACACACTACCTTTTCATTAAGTTTCATGACAGTGTTGAATGTTATAACTACTTTCTTGATTTTACAAGACTAGATTCAATGTTGCTTTCGGTATTTAATCAAGCTGATTGGAAATTGACAGGAAAATAGAATGGACATCAACTGTTGCTGTTTGTTCTAACTTTTCCAAAGAGGATAGCATAGAAGTAAGAGTACGAACCAGTCTTTCTGTATAATTTTAATAAAGCAAATGGTTAACTATTTGTTAAACACAAATACAATTTTGGTGATTTCATTAACAACCAACATTTTTTTAATATATCAAATAACCGTGAAATAAATGTAGAAAAGAAAAGAGAATGTCCGTAAAAAAATGGGGTTTTTAAATTTTAAATAATTCTTACCAAGTTTCAGTATGCCAATTAGAAATAACTTGAGGACTCATGTTAATTTATTTTCAATCTATGACCAGAAGAATTTTTTTAACTGAAATTGGTGTCCACGGTCGATTCACAAGCATACTAACCAGCTTACTCGTCTCGAACTTTCGTTGGGCATTTGAAATAAATTTATGTTCGTTTAAGTGTTAACGTCCATAATTTAAATTCCCAATTTAGTATTGTGATTTATCTAACATTTGAATAAGAAAAGAAAAATCGGTACACACATATGGACATTACGTTGAAACATTGTTTTCGCAAATTGATTCAAACCTCTGAATTGGTCCCTAAACATCCAAACGAAAATTTTCTTTTGCTGATTTCCTTGTCAACGAATTTCACATTTAATTGATAATAAAAGAATCACTCGTTCAGTCAAAAAATGTTATAGTTCTGCAGATGAATGAAATTATCAGTCCATCACCAGCCTTCGGTGGTGGTATCACACAAAATATTATTAGGGGGTTTCCCCGCCTTTTTCTATATAGAATATACTAAGAACATTCGTGATGAACATTATGACCAACATATTTTCGTATTGACACTCAATCCCTTCAGAACCTCATTTGAACTCAGAACCAGGAATGTTATCCAGTCAAAAATCAGCTATGTACGAAAATGCTCCTAGAAGTTATGCCAAAACCGCAGCTAGCAGAGGCCCATTATCAAGACGTGAGTATGCTGTAGTTCTAGAATCAGTTAAAGGTATTAAACAAGGGGAATATTTATCGAAAATAGCAGACTTAACAGATCCAACAACTATTCGTTTTGCTTCAAGAATTTCCAATAATAGATTCTGTGTTCATTTTAATTCAAAAGAGGCAGCTGACAAGTTTACAAATTCTTATAGCTCCATTACTATAAAAGGCCACACTATTCAAGTGAGGCCCTTGGTTAGTCCAGCTAAAAGAATAATTATATCCAATGCCTGTCCAACTATTCCCAATGAAGATATTGAGGATTATCTCGTCAATCTAGGCATTAGACTAAAATCTCGTGTCTCATTCCTTAAAGTTGGAGGTGATGATCCAAGGCTTAGTCATGTTTTGAGCTATCGAAGGCAGGTGTATATAGACCAGGAAGATTTAGACAAAGTTCCTAAATGGCTTGTTCTAACCTCTGAAGGTCAAAAAAGAAAAATATTCCTAAACGAAGATGTTATCATCTGCTATTTATGTAGAATTGCTGGGCACATAGCAGCTGACTGTGCTCAGGCTGATGTAGCAGGTGAAGTAGCAGATGATCTAGTCGTTGAGACGGAGCAGCAGCCCCTTGAAAAGCCCAAAGAAGAAGAGTTTCCCCTCCTAAATCCGGAAAACGAGTATGGTTCTTTCTCGGCCATCGATCTCAGCATTGTTGACTGTCGGCTTCTTCCAGACTGCAATTGGACAGTGTTACAGGATCTGCACGGAAGTGACCACTTCCCCATTCGACTTACTATTACAAATTCTATAGACTTATATCAAGTAAACGTTTCAGAAATATCTTATCGCTGGAAATTCAACCTAGCTAATTGGGAAAATTATCCGAGAAATATTTCGCAAGCAATAGGCACTTTATCAGGAAACAATATTAATGAAAAACTCAGCAATTTTAATAAATCCATTATAGAATCAGCAGAGATGAGCATTCCTAGAAAATGGAGCCCCTATGGTTAACCCGAGTGTACATGATAGTAGTTTCGTTGCCAATGGAAACAAATCATATGACCTAAAGATTTCTAAAATTGCTAAGCCAGTTCAAACTAACCTGAAAACAAACATCTCTCCTTTAGAAACCAAAACAAAAATTCCTCCCCCTCCTTCTCCCTCTAATCCCACATCATTGGAAGAACTTATAGATCCAATTAAAGAACAGCTGTTTACCAGGTTTCCTAACAGCTCTATAACCTATCAACAGTTATGTATGTTACTATCAGTAACACAAGGAATGGCAAATCCTCTAGATGTTGTAAAAGAAATTACCAATGACAAAGAGGGGTTAGTAGAGATACTTAATGAGATGCACAAACTATCACATAGTAAATCTATTAAGATAAAATGTACAAAACTGGTAAACAAATTAGCTCTTGTGACTAAAAACACTTGGTCATTGCCTACTGAAAAGGCAAAGGCTTCCGATATTTCTCAAGATCATTAAAACTCTGGCGGGTCAAACAACTTATAAAATGAAAGTTCAAATCAAAATCAGAATATTACAATATAAATTTCCTTAACGTTCTTAATAATGTCAAAACTTATTTCTCATATGAAATCTTCCCTTTGTTTCTTTTTTCTTTTAAATTTTCATGAGTAAAAATAACTTTTATAAGATTCTCCAATGGAACTGCGCTGGTCTATTTAGACATTATGAAAACTTCTCTTTGATATTAAGTAAAGAAGAGCCACAATGTTTCTGCATTCAAGAGTCCCACCAAGCAACGAGTAGCTCTCTAACTGTTAAAGGTTACAAACTATATCGTAAGGATCGAATATGTTCTAGAAAATGGGGTGGAGTCGCAGTTCTAGTCAGAGATGATGTTTACAGTGAACAAGTTCCCTTATCAACAGATCTAGAAGCAATCGCTGTTAAATTATACATGCAAAATCCAATCACAGTCGGCAATATCTATATTCCTCAAAGTCAAACCATTTCTTATTCTCAATTACAGAATCTAATTGACCAATTACCTAGACCATGTGCTATTCTTGGCGATTTCAACGCTAATTCACCCGCTTGGAAATCGGACAAATCAGATGGCAGGGGACAGATCGTAGTGAAACTTGTAGAACAAAATAGTCACCTAGCGATACTCAATGATGGATCTTCTACTCACTTTGTTGCGAGAGATGGTTCTTTCTCGGCCATCGATCTCAGCATTGTTGACTGTCGGCTTCTTCCAGACTGCAATTGGACAGTGTTACAGGATCTGCACGGAAGTGACCACTTCCCCATTCGACTTACTATTACAAATTCTATAGACTTATATCAAGTAAACGTTTCAGAAATATCTTATCGCTGGAAATTCAACCTAGCTAATTGGGAAAATTATCCGAGAAATATTTCGCAAGCAATAGGCACTTTATCAGGAAACAATATTAATGAAAAACTCAGCAATTTTAATAAATCCATTATAGAATCAGCAGAGATGAGCATTCCTAAAAGCAGACCAACCAAAAGAAAAAGACTAGTGCCTTGGTGGAATAACGAGTGGTATGAAGCAGTGAAGCAGAAAAAGAAAGCTTTGAACAAATACAGACGAACGAAAAGCATTGAAGACTGTATTGAGTTCAAAAAGCTTAGAGCTATAGCCAAAAAAACCATAAAGGATAGTAAGAAAAAGTCATGGTTGGCCTTTACTGAATCAATCAATTCTGAAACTCCTATAGCACAGATTTGGGCAAAAATTAGATCTATTCAAGGTAAAAAAAGTTCATCAATTATTACAGGTATAAAAATAGAAGACACAGTAATAACTGAACCACAACAAATAGTAAATAACCTTGGCCAACATTTTGAAGAGAAGTCCAGTTCCAGCAATTACGAGAAGACTTTTCTAGAGAGAAGGAAAGAATTTGCCGATCCTCTACTGTCCATCGACTCGTGCAACGATGAATATTATAATGCATTCTTTTCACTACAGGAACTTGATGAAACACTACTTACCTGCAAGAGCCAATCAGCTCCCGGTCCCGACCACATACCATACGAACTCCTTAAAAAATTGCCAGAAAAAGCAAAGATTATCTTACTAGACATGTACAATGAAATCTGGAGACAGGGGACCATCCCCAAATTATGGAACACGGCTATCATACATCCCATTAAGAAACAAACTAATGCTTTGCTTCTGAATGACTTCCGTCCAATCTCCCTTCTTTGTTGTAGTTCGAAAATCATGGAGAAGATGGTGAACAGGCGGCTGATTGAAACACTAGAGAAGATGGAGAAGATAGACCCTCGGCAATGCGGCTTCCGAAAATCCCATTCTACAGTGGATCAATTAGTACTCCTCGAATCCTACATTCAAAATGCATTCTCTAATAATCAGCATGTTATATCAATCTTTGTTGATATAGAGAAGGCCTATGACATGATGTGGCGAGGCAGGGTCTTAGCCATACTAAAATCTTGGGGTTTTAATGGAAGAATAATGAAGTATTTGGAAGCCTTTCTTACAGAGCGATTATTTCATGTTAGAATAAACCACTCAATTTCTGCAATATTTCAACAGGAGAATGGGACTCCGCAGGGTTCTCCACTGAGTGTAACTCTATTCCTAGTGGCCATCAATGGTATTTTAAGTTGTCTACCCGCTTCAGTTCAAGGTGGCCTTTTTGCCGATGACTTCGTATTCTACTTTGCACATGAGTCAATGGAATTTATACAATGGAAGCTTCAAAATGCAATTAATAATCTTTTATTATGGTGTGAAATAACTGGATTCAAAATTTCCTTTGCAAAAACTCGTGGTGTCCATTTCTGTCGTAAGAGGAAATGTAGATTAAATCCAAATTTAATGGCAGCTGGGAAACCTATTTTATTTTCAGATACAATTAAGTTTTTAGGCCTAATAATTGATCGACGTCTAACCTGGTCAGAACACTTCAAATATCTAAGATTCCAGTGTCTAAAAAGGATGAATATTCTGAAGGCAGCTTCCAACAGGAACTGGGGAAGTGATCGGTCAACCCTCCTCAACCTGTACAGAACATTGATCCGATCGAAATTAGACTATGGTTCTGTAGTATATAGCTCTGCTTCGACCAGGACATTGAACGTCGTCCACAATGCTGGAATTAGAATTTCCACCGGAGCCTTCAGAACAACTCCAGTCGAAAGCATGTATGTTGAGAGTGGCGAACCTTCTCTGGAAATCCGACGTTCCATCTTGACTCTCTCCTACGCCAGCAAGATATATAGCAATCCGAGCCACATAATATTCTCGTTGCTGAACAAGCCAGGACGAGTAGGTTTTAGAGGACGTTTAGAGAATTTAATTGATCATCTAGGAGCCGAGAGACTAACTCCAGTAGAAGAAAGCATCCATCTTTATCCATCCTGGTATCCAGTGAACATTATAGTTGATCTTAGCCTCCATCAAACTACCAAACAGGACATCAACCCCATGATACTCCACGCAATGCTAAGGGAACGTCAAGAAATATACGAGAAGAGAACGTGGATATACACAGACGCCTCAAAAACAGTGGACTCTATTTGTGGTTGTGCATGGACTATAAACGGAGTTGTAAAGAAGTGCACACTTCGCCGTGAAAATTCTATTTATACAGCTGAAATGTACTCAATATTCCGAGCGATAAATGATGCTCTCGCTTCATCTGAAGACAGTTTTATAATAGCCACAGACTCCTTTAGTTGCCTACAAAGCCTGAGCAAACCCGGAGGCAAGAAATTTTGGCTTGCAAATAAAGTAACTGCCACACTGAGGAACACGAGCAAGAGCATCATTTTCATTTGGGTGCCATCACATATGGGCATAAGAGGAAACGAGCAAGCTGACGAAGAAGCTAAGAATGCATTACAGGACTCAGTCAGGCTAGAACCATTCCTCTCTCAAAGAGATTGGAACCATTACCATCGGAAGAAATTAATGAAGCAATGGGAAATTACCTGGTCAACCAGCAGTAGCAAACTATCTAAGATTATAAAGAAGGTTGGACCCTGGTATTCGGCTAACAGAAAAAACCGAAGAGAAGAAATAGTTCTAGCCAGACTGAGACTAGGCCACAGCAAATTGACCCATTCTTATTTATTAACAGAGCTTTACCCCCCTACATGTTCTCCATGCGACAATGCTCCCCTCACTGTGGAACACATTCTCACTGAATGCCACCAATTTACAGAGAAGAGGAAAAAGTGGAAACTGGAGAGACATCTATCAGAATTATTGGGAGAAGACTCAAGAAGTTTAAACAAAATTTTAGAATTTTTAAAAGAAATCAACATGTACAGTTTCATTTAATTATATAGTCACCGCTAATGACTTTTGTTGAAGCGGTGTAAAACCATAAAATTAAAAAAAAAAAAAAAAAAATCATTGTTTGTTTACAATAACATTTAGATTCAAATTTTCGCGCGTCACTACTGGTACTTTTGTCACACTGGCATGGCCGATTTGAGACCTACACTTTTTTAGCATTGGATGATAGATAACACTCCCTCCACTATCTAGTAACTCAATGTTTAAAACTACCTATATAATGTTTTTTATAAATGGACGTTGGAGACTTTTTTTCTTAAGCATGTGCTAGCTTTATTTTAATGTTAGCATCGTAATATTTTATAAAATACAAATTAATACCACATGAAGTTTTTTTTTTATATATATTTCCCGTGAAAAATGAATATAAAGTCCGGGGGCACTAAATGGTCAAATAATGTAAGAATGCCACATGTGTTTTGAAAATTAGTTTAAAATTTCTTAATAAAGTAAATTCTTTTTTCTCCAAAGTTATAAAAATGGTAAAGTTTCTTGTGAGTTTTCTACTTTCATTTTCAGAAGATAAATTTAACTCAGCCAGTAAAACGAAAACCAGAGAAGAAAAGCCACTGAATTTTATTCAGTTGACAGAAAATTTCTACGTGTCTCTTATAGCACCTGAAAGTGGCAAAAAACTTACAAAAACAATAACGTACAAGCTGCCATGTCAAAAGTCCACGGAGACAAAGATTACTGTCATCTGTTGGAAACATATGGCAAAGGTAATAGAATTCTGTCAAAAACATGATGTTTTATTTATATCCCCCAAAAAACATAAATGTGAAATAGAGGCCAAGTTCCTGCCCCCACAAAGAAACACTCCCTTCCTCAAAAATATCCCCTCCTAAAACCCCCCAAAAATGCCTTACCATTCTACACTCCAAAAAAGTAGTATGAGTTGGTGTATTAATTCAACCAAAAATATTTGCCAATACAAGAGATGATACAAGAAAGAAATGTCCAAGTTCATTACTTGGAAGACCTCATAGTTACTTACTAAGAACAGTAAAGACACGTCTACTGACCTTTAAAAACAACAATAAAAATACTTATGTCCAGTTACTAAAATGTCACTTTCCTCAACCAGGTATATTCTTAAACTTGGCAATGTTTTTTTTTTTGTGCCGAAATTATCTTTAGAGAAAAACTAAACATTGCCAAGTTTAAGAATATACCTGGTTGAGGAAACTGACGTTTTAGTAACTGGACATAAGTATTTTTATTGTTGTTTTTAAAGGTCAGTAGACGTGTCTTTACTGTTCTTAGTAAGTAACTATGAGGTCTTCCAAGTAATGAACTTGGACATTTCTTTCTTGTATCATCTCTTGTATTGGCAAATATTTTTGGTTGAATTAATACACCAACTCATACTACTTTTTTGGAGTGTAGAATGGTAAGGCATTTTTGGGGGGTTTTAGGAGGGGATATTTTTGAGGAAGGGAGTGTTTCTTTGTGGGGGCAGGAACTTGGCCTCTATTTCACATTTATGTTTTTTGGGGGATCTCATTACTTTTTTCTAAGTATTAAATAGAATTTAGTTTCCGCATACCTACTGGCTTTTGTACTTCATGTAAAACCAGGGTCTTTGGATTCTGCATAAGGTTCTCCTTACTGCTTGATATTTGATACCAATAATCAACCTACATACATCTAATCACTAGACTAGAAAAGTTAGAAGCTCTTCCAGATGACATTACTCTAGAGGACAAATTGATTGCTCTCTTAACTACACTATTACACTGTAAATCACAGGAACCTTATCCCGAGGATAAAGATCACAATAGGGAAAGTGCAGAAGGCCTTCAAGAAAAATATAAGAACAAAGACGATACCTTTTGGGTTTGTGATCCTAAACGTTGTAATTTAGATGGCTCGACTTTGAAAAACTTAGTATCTGCTTTGAAGTATATTATGCAGTGAACCCCTACGACTTTATTTACTACATTTAAGAAAGAAGTCACAACTGTTTTTGTTAAGATGCGTCGAAGTGTTTTTTCAAACATCAAATATAGGTTCTCCTTACCAAGACGATTCATTTGATACCCCACATGATGGGTTTCAGAAGAAATGATGGCATTTCGATGGAACAAAAAGAACAAAACGTCATAGGTAATATGACACTCCCGTATCAAGACCTACCTGCGTGCCAAGTTTGGTCAAAATAGGCCAAACGGTGTGAATTTGTATAAGGAACAAACATTTAGACAGACAGCTGAAAGACCTTTTTTACCTAGCCTAGTGCATTCCCCGGACCAAGACCTACCCGTGTGCCAAGTTTGGTCAAAATCGGTCAAATAGTGTGAATTTCTGTAAGGATCAAACATGCAGACTGCTGGTAGACGATTTTGACTAGCCTATGACACTACCCGGATAAAGACCGACATGTGTGTCAAATTTTGTCAAAATCGGTCAAACGGTGTGTATTTGTATAAGGAACAAACAGACAGACAGACAGCTGATAGACAATTTAACCTAGCCTATGATTCTCCCCGTATCAAGACCCATCTGTGTCCCAAGTTTGGTCAAAATCGGTCAAACGGTACGGATTTGTAAGAGGAACAAACATACAGACAGACAGCTGGTATAAGATTTTTACCGAGCCTATATGCGCCTAATTGTTTCTTAAAACATCAAATATAGGTTCTTCATACCGAGACAATTCATTTGATACCCCACATCATGGGTTTCGGACGGAATGACGGGTTTCCGAAGGAAGTACAAAACTGGAACGCCCCCGCCCCAGAAGCGGAGTCAAAGACAACTTTTCGCGATTTTTCGATTTTTCCCTTTAATAACGTCTTCATATCTATCTTCATGCAAAATTTCAAGTCTCTAGCATCATGGGAAGTGCCTAATAATTTTGATGAGTCAGTGAGTGAGTGAGTGAGTGAATGAGTGAGTGAGTCCTATAAATCCCGATTTTCGATCGCTTATATCTCAGAAACTATTCGATTTAGAATTATGAAAATTTCCAGTTTTACTCACATCTAGTAGTCTAATACCTGTGTAAAATTTCATAACTTTATCTTTACCTGGTTGAAAGTTATGAGAGGGTAAAAATCGGCTCTAAGACCGCCTGTAATATACACACAGTATGCTTAGGCAGGAACTTGGCCTGGCGCACTACCGTGCGCCTAGATTTTGTTCGTCCTAAACGAGACATAATCAGTTTTTATTGAGTCAGTAGCGTGTTGCTCATTGAAATAGCAATGTAAATGACGGACTCGTCGGGAATAATCCCGTAGAATTTCGCGCGTGCCGGATTTGTACTAGTCCATCCAGGTGAACGGTATATTTTTTGCTTGTCCAGGCTGCAAAACTTAATAAATATTTGGATGGAAATTAAGTTTAGGAAACTAATATATTATTTATTTAAATTTTAACGTCCACATATACATAATATAGCACTTTGTGACTATTTACCTATAGGTTACTATAATTTTCCTGCCAGGATAGGGCTGATGGCTTTTCATTTCTCAAAAGAAATTATTTTAACAACTCCATCAATAAGATCTTTAAGAATAGCGAGATTTAGGCACCACAATGCAGAGACGTTCAATAGCGGAAATCTTTATATATCCTGTCTTAATCCAATATCCTCCCATCCTATTTCTTTTTATTGAAGAAAATTTGTTAAACAACTTGACTTTAAATTAAATTCATAATTCATTACTACGCACATATTTCAAGGTGTTATGTTATGTTTTCTTTTCACAGAACCGACAGGCTGGTTTTTTAGAATCCCATTAATGCCATAACATAGAAGCTATTGGAGGAAAGAAGGGACAATTACATTACAGAATTACCATAATTTAATGCTCTTTTAAAAAGTATTCTATTGTGAAGTACGTAATTCATTTTAAGGTAGTCTTGAAGAAGGATGTGCATACATTTGAAACTGTTCATTACGCTTCTCGTTGCTGGGTTGCTTTCACTGTATCTCACCGAATGAATTCCCAAGACCCGATTCATCTGGAGACTGTCCACTCAAGTACAATTGACTTTAAATTTTCAGAAGATCAAAGCCATACTACAACGAAGTGAGTATCTAAATAAATAATAAGAAAAGAAACTGATGAGGGCGGGGTCTCCTTGTGGCACTGTGGCTAGCATCTTGGCTTCTCATGCGGGAGATGTAGGTCCGTGTCGTCTGGAAGTGAGCAGAAAGTGGGAAACTGTCATAGTTTTTGTTTTTCGCTTCATAGCTTTAAGATATAAGATCTTATATAGCATTCCTCTAGCAAATGATTGCACGAGTTCTTTAACCACCAAAATTGGTCCACCTAGAGGGGGGGGGGGGTATTCTGGACCCATATTTCTAATTTACCCACACCGTTCGTATTTTTGTTTTTATATTGACATCGCTGTCGTGACATCGCTGTACTCTCTGGACTGTCACAGTCCCGGGCTCTGGAGATTGTGGACGCCCTCCCGGGGGAGGGGGCGAGCACAACTCCCAGTAGAGCCTTGCATGATTAAGTTTCCCTTGTTAAAGCATTTTTACGAAGAGAGCAGTGCAGCGGTGTCGCGGTGGTTCTGGGCTCGGACGGTGCCCTTTCCGCGGTGTGGGCTGGAGGCTTATAGATTTTTTTTTTTTTTTTGTTTAATTTTTTTTTTCCTTTTTCTTCTTTAATTCAATTATTCATTTTCTATATAATATAATTAAAAAGTGTATTTAAGAGGTTCCTTCCTTTCGTTGGGTGCCCATGACCTCCCGCAGTTGAATACACCCTTCAGAACGATAAAAAAAAAAAAAAAATCCTAACAGCATGCAACTTTATTTTAGTCATTTTATATTAAATATGTACTAGTCTACATTTCGTTTAATTTTCACCTATATCCATTTTTTAGCACTTTCCTCCGAAGGAAAGTAGCTATTGAGGTTGGACTCATGACGGAATTTTTGAAAAAGTTCTTCAAATCTTTATCGATCCTACCTAGTAGACACCGAAAATGACCCCGTGCGTGCGTGCGTGCGTGCGTGCGTGCGTGTGTGTCACATCGTCCACCGGTAGGGGGAGGGGGGGTTTACCCCGAACCCAAAACACAAATTTGACCATGCCAGCCGTAATATTTGTTATTTTTCAACGAAACTTGGTATTCGTAGTGGTAATATAGAGAGAAAAGTGAGATATAAAAATAAACTAAATCTGTTCATAAGGAGCGGGGGTTTACTTCGGACCCACAATACCAATTCGCGAAATCCAGCCGTGATTTTTGGTATATTTCGACGAATCTCGGTATTCGTTGTGGTAATCTACAGGTAAATATGTGTTGTAAAAATAAACTAAATCGGTTCATTAGGTCGTAATTTCTGTTGTATTGTAATGAAACGCAGTATACGTCGTAGGTAACTCATGAGAAAGAAGTGTTGTAAAAATGAGCTGAATCGGTCAATCGGAAAGGAAGGGGGGTTTACTTTGTTATATATTTCAATATAAAAGCCCACCAGACGTAGGTTCACAAAGCCGCCGCAAGGAGCGCTTTCTACCACTAGAGGGACTGTATCCTGTTCCTGCGTTAGATCAAAATACGATAATATGAGGTTTTTTGTATTTATTACGTAGTGTAATAGGTACCATGTGTAAACATAACTCTGGAAGCAAATTGATAATTGATCAGTTACTCATTAAAAAATGAAAAGAGAACTATTCATGTTTTTATTTTATTTATGTAGGGTATTTTAAGCAAATGGTTCTGGAAAGCAGTCTACACTACCCAAATTCCGAGGAAAGTGCTTAGTTATGCAGCTCCTGCGTGACGGACTTTTCCTAAGTGCATCCGATAATTCGATATGCATCAAGTCCCGAACGTGCCGGATTAAAGGAAGTTTACTGTATTCCATACCTCCTAAATGGTACCCCCCCCCCCCAGAAATTATTTCCTATATACGTCCGTGCCAAAACACCCGTTCTCCGACGCATGTGTAACTGACCTAGAGACCAGCTCCAGAAGTAGTTCATCCAGAGATTGAAGACACAGTTACATTAGACAATTTATTAGCAGGGCCGCCACATGGAGGGGACAGCCGGGTACAGTTGTCCCGGGCCCGGGTCGGGCCCGGCTAATTGGAAAAAATGTATAGGTTATGGGCTTGTAAAAAAAAATGGGGTTTAGAAATATAGACGGTCGTAGCCTATATTTATTGGAATGGGATCTATATTTTTTTTAAAGGAAATAAACGACAAAACAAGTGCAGTCCCAGAATATTATATTTCATTAGGAGTCGTAATAAAACTACAAGGACCGAGAGTGACCTTTGCTGCACCGATTGTCGACTTTTATTCTTATTTCGCTCAAAATTCAAGATGAAAATAATTTTAAAATGTCAAAAGTCCTATAGCAAAGTACTAGAATTTTCAGTCTGGCTCTGAGAAGTGGGGGCCTGGCTCTGAGAAGAGGGGGCCCGTGATCTGGTCCCGGGCCCGGCTCTGAGATGTGGCGGCCCTGTTTATTAGAAATGTATTTTTACATTGTTGCAAATTCAAAATAAAGAAATGTGTATATATATAAAACAAGTATTACGAATTCTCAATTACTTAATTTTGCTCAACTCCTAATTTTGTGTTCTGAGGACTGTTGGTGAAAAGGAAAGCGTTTATTACCGACTACGCCCAGAAGAATCGATTGACAATTTCAGATTCAGGCCCGTTTTCCAAACCGTCAAAAGTGATTCACCAAGATCTGTAAAGAAAAAAGGTAAAAAAGCTGGGATCATCAGTGGTGGCTCACCGACGTATGAATCTATTGAGTCCGGTATGAATCCAGTCATAGATTGGAATATACCATTCAACTTATTGACATTTAGAAAAAAAATGTAAGTAATGTAGTAAACAAATTGAAAGCACAAAAATCACATAAATTACCTACTTCGCATGTACCTACATATATTGCATACGAAAATCATTGAGGGAAACTTGTCCACTAAGGGTTTCAATTATTTTTAGTATGATAATTACAACTTACAAAGTATAAACGGAATAAAAAAATATAAAGAAAATATTTGATAATTCTGAGACATTAGCGCCCCAACTCGGATTTTTGTAAAACTACACCTACTGCTCCATTTCAATCTAACAAAGAATAAAACCGTGAAAAAAAAATGTCGTCAAGCACATTAACAATATTTTTTGAAAGCAGAAACAATAGAGTTTACCTAGGTACTTTTAAAATGGCCTTAATTTACCGAAAATCACATTTAAATATATATTTATATAGAAGGCATGTGTCGCGAAGTATGGGGGAATGTTCGGCGATATGGAAATAGAAACAACATTTTACTGGCCATGTCACAGAATTTAGGTTAAAGAGGAAGCATCCTGATTTTTAGAAACGAATCCATCATATATTTATAGCGATTGCAAAATGTACTCTGGGTACCATTAAAAAAGAAAATCGGAGCAAACTAGCGTACGAACATATTCGAAACATTCACGATGTAATATATTGAAAAATGGCCTTATTCTATACTTTATTTAAGGAATTTTTGGCTATTCTAAAGAGATTAGAGTTGCGACTTCCGTACCGTCCAAATGCAAATGCAAAGTATCGAATCTGAAAAAAAGAGATTTTTCATATTCGATAGTTGGAAATAGTAGGGACGATATTATGAAGATTCTTTCCCGGACTTAACGTTTGCTATCAAAATCAAGATCAAGAAATGTGCTGTAAAAATAAGAAAATCCAATGCATTAATAGTAGGCTTTAACCTGAAACTTACTCCAAGTTAAAATGTCCGATGGGCCATAAGTATTGTTACATAAGCACTTATGGAGGGGAAGGAAAAGCCTATATGTGTGTCATGTAATGAACCGATTTCTGTGCGGCATATCTTCGAGTCTTGCAGGTTATACGAAGAAGCCCTAGAGAAGAACGAAATTCCAAAAGATATATCTGAAGCACTTGCAGACAACCCCTCCATGGTGGACAAAGTATTAAATTTTCTTAAAAAATCAAAATTATACACAGAAATATAGCAAAAAAAAAAAAATAAATAAAAAAAAAAAAAAAAATAATGATAAAAAAAAAATAAATAAAAAAAAAATAAAAAAAAAAAAAATAAATAAATAAATAAATAAAAATAAATAAATAAATAATAAAAAATAAAATAAATAATTTCTGTATATATTCTTTACCTTGAACGCAGATGCATTGATTGCGTATAGTTTTAAATAATATGCCGTTACGGACCAAGCTCATATCACCATAA
Source organism: Gonocerus acuteangulatus (assembly GCA_946811695.1). Taxonomy (NCBI): domain Eukaryota; kingdom Metazoa; phylum Arthropoda; class Insecta; order Hemiptera; family Coreidae; genus Gonocerus; species Gonocerus acuteangulatus. The sequence goes on from OX328124.1 coordinate 34,389,397, forward strand.
TTATTATTTTAGCAGTATCCATGTAAAACAATTATATTAGCCATAGCAGTTTCAGAACCATTTTTAAAAACCCTTTTTGAACATTATATAACATTACAACTTAAGAGCATCCTCGACAATATATGTAGTGCATACCTTTATAGTACAAAATAATTTTCATTGAAAAACACTTTACAGGACGATGGTAACCTTTGACGTTCTTCGTCCTTAAACCCCATTCATACATACATACATAAGCACTTATACATCAATTGATTTCATTATAAGATATTTATTATTTTTCAATTGCAGTCACACGAAAGAACACATCAAACAATGTTTAGACCAGACACACTTAATAAAAATAATAAAAACACTTAAATGTCTGCTTGCTCCTCAGAGATGTCTAAGAAAGTCAAGTTCGCTATCAGGAAAGTCTCAAAAAGACAAGGGATCGTCAAGCGATACCATTTCATTCGAAGTAGAAAAATTATATTTCCGTGAGTAAAATACCAGTTTTGATTAAAAAATAATAATAATAAAATACCGCTTTAAAATAATGAATTACTATCCCCCCCCCCCCCACAGCTCTTCAAACTTTTTATTTAACTTTTCAACGTTTCATTTATTTACAAATTGAAATTGAAATTCGATATAGCTATTTATATTGTTATTTAATATGCGGCAGAATTACCTCAAAACGCATGTAAAAATAAATACATCTTTTTACGGTTTTATTATTTTTCAATGCTGCAAACCCTGTTCTATGGGATATAGAACTTGAAATTATGTGGATTTTTTTTATTCAATAAATTTGCTGGCATTGTTAATGTTTTCCAATTTAAAACTTAAATCCCAAACTGTTCTGTTTAAATCCTTCTCCAAAACTGTTCAGGTATGTATTGTTGTAAGGAGTGGCTTCCCGAGGTGCTCAGATATGAATTGTTGTAAGGAGCATCCTCCTTAGGTGTTCAGGTATGCATTGTTTCAATGAGCCTCTTCCTTAGGTGTTCAGGTATGTATTGTTCTAAGGAGCCTCCTCCTTAGGTGTTCAGGTATGTATTGTTGCAATGAGCCTCTTCCTGAGGTGTTCAGGTATGCATTGCTGCAATGAGCCTCTTCCAGAGGTGTTCGGGTGTGTATTGTTGCAATGAACCTCTTCCTGAGGTGTTCAGGTATTTATTGTTCTAAGGAGCCTCCTCCAGAGGTGTTCAGGTATTTATTTTTCTAAGGAGCCTCCTCCAGAGGTGTTCAGGTATGCATTGTTGCAATGAGCCTCTTCCTGAGGTGTTCAGGTATGCGTTGTTGTAATGTGCCTCTTCCTTAGGTGTTCAGGTATGTATTGTTGTAAGGAGCCTCCTTCTGAGGTGTTCAGGTATGCGTTGTTGTAAGGAGCCTCCTCCTGAGGTGTTAAGGTATGCATTGTGGCGAGGAGCCTCTTGCCAAGGTGTTCAGGTATGCTTTGTTGCAATGAGCATCCTCCAGAGGTATTTAGCTATGCATTGTTGTAAGGAGCCTTCTCCAGAGGTGTTCAGATATGCAATGTTGTAAGGAGCCTCCTCAAGTAGCGCACATTGCTGTATGAGTTTCCTAGGAGGAGCTCTTGTAAAGCAACATAAGTAGGATCGAACCAACAAATATTTATATTTAATAATCTTTTTTTTTTTTTTAATTAACATATTTATTACTTTTATAGAAGATATGATGAATTACAATTATATTGTTTGAGATTTTAAATACAAATGCCTTATTGCAGAAAAATCTGTTTGGACTATTGAGAGTAAAACAAAAGGTGCAGATCAAACTGTTTATTTATCTGTTTTTTCATGGATGAACAGAAATGCATGTGAAATTTTAAATCCTATAGGCATTAAAATTCATAAATTCAATAATTTACCAGAATGGGAAATGATAAATAAAAGGTAAGTTCCCAGAACAACACATTATAGTTCTGTTTTTATTTATATTAATATGAATAAGTAAAATATATGATATAAACCTACAATAAAAATCCTTTCTAACAAATTATTTGAAAATAGAATACATCTCTCTAAAATTCTTAGTTTTAAAAAATAAAAACCACAATATTTACAAATTTGGGTATAACAAAATACAGATTAAAAATTAGTCCTTATGTGCCCAAAATGTTAGAATGCAAATAAATAATGATAAAAATTTCACAACAAAATTCAATCACTTGAAGTTACTTATAAATCGAAATACGGTTTATAAATAAATAAAATAACAAGAATAAAAAAGCTGAGGATCTTATCACATAGTTTACTTGGAGGCAGTTTACATGCAGACTCAGGACCCATGTGCCCATATTCGAATTTAAATTGCCTGGTTTATTTATTCATTTTGATATCGGGCCCTCTTTACAACATTCATTTTATGACTATTTTCACTAAAAGCTGGACATTTAGAGCGACTTTTTCTTGACCTTCCTCTTTTAAGTCAAGAGATAATCAATGTAAAATGAAGACAGTATAAGTTGTCGTGTATGACAACACGAACTGTGAAGACTGAATAATTCAGCAAAAACATTACTCAGTTATTTCCTTGATCTTCTAATATAAGCATAACAAGCTATTGAAAACATTTTCTATCACATACAATTGTTTTTTGTTTTTTTTCAGAATAAGATATGTTTATGTTGAATATGAATTAGAGCCTGTAATTCAAAAAACGAGATCACCTCCAATAGAAATCAATGAAAATTTCTGCCAAACTTCTTTGAAATTGGTAAAAACATTTATAACAAGAAAATTTACGCCCATTGAACTTATAAGTAAGCTGCAAAGCAAGAAATTATCAGTAATGGTATGCAATTTTGTATCAATATTTAGTTTGTAGTCATATTTATGTATGTGTGATGTGTGTCTAACACAAATATGACATCAGAAAATGTTTAAATCATGATGTCTTATCATAATATTCTAGAATAGGTCTATAATCTCTTTATATACTCTCCTTCATTTGGGAAGGATAAGGCCTAAACATCTTTGTTCCATTAACTTTGTAATAACCAGCTAATTAAATAATATTTAAAACCAGGCCATTTAGGCTTACTTGGCGCAGCTCTGATATTGTTGTTGTTGGATTTAACAATAAATCTTTGCCATTAGTTTCGAAAGCTGTATAACTAGTTCTGTCAATATAAAACAACATTGGTACCTACAAGCACATTTACATTTTAGTTTGGATTATGGTAAGCCCCCAGTCCTAATGAATTGGTTTTACTTGTTTTTACATTACAATTCCCTTGTTAGTTGTGGATATTATATACTGTCAAATTGGGTCACCTTAGTACAGTGTGATGAAATTGGTACAAACCTATACTGCTAGGATATTTTCATTTAACTGATAAAAAAGGGTCGAACATGGCCCAAAGAGTGCAAACAGACAAATGTATACCTGTATATTTTTGTGTTCGCTCTCAGACAAATGTATAAACAATACAGGTTTGTACCAATTTCACCACACAAGGGCATAACAACACTTGGGCTATTAACGCCGGGCTATCTATATATAGGTTGCCACCCTTTTATAATGCCATGGTTGCTTAACTTCAATGATCAACAAGAACTGATGCTATGGCCGTTGGGCCTTTATCTTGTTATCCGAATGTTTCAAGCTGAATTTTGCAAGCTGTTTTGCAGTCAATTTGCATAGCTTTAGTGTTGAGTATATTGTTATACTAGCATCCAAAACCAAAACGCAGTGAGCTGTTGAATGTTTTCCAAATACAATTTTTCACCACTTAGCCAAATCTATTGACAGTTTAATTCTATTGACATTTAATGAGAATATTAAACTGAAACCAATTAAAAAAACGAACTAAATAACAAGTGGCTATAAAAATAACTAATTAAATAACATGTGGCTATAGTTTATTAGGGTGATTTTAGTAATAATGGAACTCTGCTTTGAAGCTGCTGGGAAAATGTAAAGAGGAGGTGGAAGAAAAAGAAGTTCATGTATTTGGAACACATTTCGATGACTATAATATTTCCAATTTTAAGAAAACCAAAACAGGGCAAATTCAACTTAAGCAAGACCATTCTGAGGACATTGTTTTATTGGGAACAGCAGCAATTGATCTATCGCCACTCGTGTTTGGAAGCAGCTGTGTTATTGAATTGGCAGCACTCACATCAAAACGCATTAAAGTAAGTTGCTGTTCCTATTTTAATAGTAACTATCTGATGTTGCCCTTGACTAATGTATTATAAAAATTTGAGCAAATAGAAAGTTTTTAAATTCTGACCAACTTATTAATATTTCAAGAAACATAACACAGGTTCTCAGTTCCTTGCCATCCATTAATTCTATAGTACTCTTGAAGGGATCAGATAAATTGTAATCGAAGTCTAAAGTAGACCGAATTGCCTGTACACTTAAGGCTTGGCTGTGCTTTTTATTGTCTACCTAGCCATGGTCTATATCCATCTATCACAGTTGTCCCCTAGCTTGCCATGTCAAATTACTCAAGATTTCACAACATCGGTTCTGCTCAATATTTTGCTTTCATTTAAAAGCCTATGTTTTGTATCAAGGATACTTAGAAATACTGACATTTCAAATGTGTACCATTAGCCACAGCTTATCCTATGAAGGACAACATTTTGTTTGATATACTGACAGAATTTTTTGTAAGGGTGAAGTTGGTGTCTTTTTTGTATAAATCATCACAATATCATGAAACAAGTTGATTCCATGCAATATAAAGACAATACTTTTGTTATTTAAATAGTTAGATATGTTCAAGCTCTACTGACTACTAAAATAGTCCAATTTTGATTAAATTTGATAGCAAACAAAAAAAAAAAAAAATACTTTGTTTAAAATAAAATGTTCATTAACAGGTTGACCGCCAGATCCAAACGGAGTCGGAGTAATAGGTTTAATAAATTATATTATCTTGTTTTTGCTCTTTATGAAAAGGGAAATTTTGTATACATATATACTTTTATATTCCAGAAGGTAAAAACAAAATTCAGTCTTCCAAAGAATTTCTTTATTTTGCACTAGGCTGTATTTTGTTAGCAAAACTGAATTTTGTTTTTACCTGCTGGAATTAAGCATCCCCAATACCGGAAAACATTGAAAAAAAACTTTTATATGCTTACTTTTTTTTTTTTTAGCAGAAGGTGTATGAGACTTCCAATAATTTCTTAGCCAATTTCAACGCTCTTACAATACATTCTGATAAAAATACACAATGGCGGGGAATACTATCTGACAGCTCCTTAATAGACTCTTCCATTACAGTAAGTTAAAATTTCCTAGTTCTCTCTCATCACTCCTACGAATAGGATGGAATAATGAATTAAATGTCATTGTTATTTGTGTGTGTATGCTGGATGATAGAAATTAATGTTCAAAATGAAAGAAAAAAAATCTAAAATTCTTATTTTCTGGCAAAAAGCAACATTTTTAATGCTCTTGCATTTGTCCCCACTCAACCGAGCCTTGAACTCATGCTATGGGAAATGCAGCAAAGACAATGCCAGACCTAGAGCTTGGAGTCTTGGAGCAAGGACTGATTCATCGGCATTAAAAATGGGGCTAAGTCCCCAGAAATATTTTATATGAAAATAAACAAATGTCAAAATTTAAAAAGTTTGTTTTTCTCATTGTGTCGTCTTATCCTCTATTAGGAAACAAATTATTTTCAAAGTTTTTAGGTGGTTTGTTTTAATCTCCACTCCTAATGGACGAATTATGCTTATCTTTTGAAATACATATTTCTCTTCATTTGCATCTAGAAGATAGGAATAGTAAACATTTGACAACATTTTTCAAAAATTCTTTCACAAGTGCAAACTCAATTACTGCATTCCTTCACAAAGCGCTAAAAAATCACTTAGACAATAAATTTTATATTAATTTAAAAATTAACATATCTTTGGTTTGATCTCGAAACTCGGTCGGAAAGGGTAGTAACTTTTCTTTCTTTTTTTTTTCTCTCTCTCTCTTTCAGTGTTCTGCAAAAATTTCATATTTACTAAAAATTAATTCTCTGGATGACTTGGAAGTTGACAGCACTTACTCCAGAGCCTTGGCTTTTATTTTTGACAGTGATGTTGCCACTTCAATCTTAAAGGTACGAAATGTGTCTCAAAGGTAAGTGAATGTATGTGCAGTTTATTAGTAGGAATATGTAACGTTGATTTCAACATTCCTAATAAGTAATCATTTTTGGAGATCTTCTCGAAAATCAACCCTAGCTAAGCAATTCTCCTAGGGCTCTCCTGGCTCAGACATTTCATTGTACAAGATGATTTTTCAAGCATTATTCTTGTTTCCAATATATTCCAATATGTTTAAAATTAATTTATTTGAGTATACATAGAAATTTATTACTAATTTGGTGAAATTATTGAAAATAACAATACAAAAGAAAAAATAATCAATTTTTTTAATTTTTTTTTTTAATCCCACGTGATGAGTTTGAATCCTTCTTTAAGCACCACATGTTGCTCATCAAGTCCTTAAATCTCGACTGAGAGTGCCATACGGATGAAACTTGTATACATAGTTTTTTCTTTTTAAAAAATGTTTACATTTGAAAAAAAAAACATATTCCAACAGTCTGACCAGTCTCAAGAAATCTCAAATTACCATACAATCTGACAGAATTACTTTCCGATGGCAGCTCAATACATTGATGAACTTATTAAATACCTAATAGACTCAAATTTATACAAGAATGTTTAAAAAAAAGAAAATATAACTGAAGCCATTTAGTGATGTAGATTTGGTATCATTGACCTGAGTACAATTAAATAACTCATCCAGAACACAAATGAACATTCAATGAAACAAAGGTTCAATTTTTACTTTATTTATTCCCACACAGAATAACTAATTATAAAGAAAACATTGAATAATCAAAATGATGTAAAACTTAAATAAAATAAATAACTCTTTTTCAAATATGACAAAACTGCAAATATAGTTAAAGTTAAACATAATTAGGCTTTATCAATGTTTTGTAAAAATGAATAATTAAAGATTGTATAGTCAGATGTGTATGAAAGCTTTGAAAGAAGCTGAAGCGAGGCTTGAAATGCATCAAACAAAATAAAACAGATTTTTTTTTTCACTTATTTAATTTAGAAGGGTAAAGAAAGAAACATCTTTAGTGATCAGTTTAGCAAATTTATAATATATGTATGAAAGCTGGTTTAAATATGCAATATGATTGCAGAAAAGTTGTATTTCTAAAGACGTTAACAGAATCTGATGTTTACCTAAAGGGGTTTACTTTTTCTTTGAGCTATTTTTACTTTAGTTATTGCTTCGGTTTATGTATGTTGAAGGTTAGGGTGGGGAAGGATCAATGGATTCTTGAAGTACTAGCAGCAGATGCTCCCCGAATTTGTTTAATCATTAAATTATAATTGCAATGTTTCGAACCTGTTGTTAGACAAGTTCAAAATGTCGCAATTACAACTTAGTTGTTTAAACAAATTTGGGGAGCATATCCTGCTAATACTTCAACCTTTGTTTATGTTTATATTTATTTCTTATTCTTCATAAAAATTAAGCACTTGAAAATCAAACAAATCATTTTATAGTCTGATACAAAAAGTAAAAATTTTAAATCAATCATGTCAGCTAAAAAGTCATAAACATTAGTTCAAATATTAAAATATAAGCATTGATCATCCTTCTTGACAATAATAATTAAATAATAACGTTCTAGGCCTTATGGAAATACAATGAAGTATCATTGGGTATGAAAGAATTCACTGTACCTTTTGTACCCTTCAGGAGCACAAAGAAAATTCATGGAGAGTATTTCTCAAATTTGTCTCTTGAAAAAAATAAGGATATTACTCAAACATTAGTTGATTGGGGCCTTCGTGATACCTTATCCATACCTAGTGGTTCCTCTCAAGTGAACTATTATGATTCTTCAAGTAGCAGCTTAGAAGCATCTGAGCATCTTAATGAGCAAGTTGATAATTATATTACAGGTATCATATCAATGGGATAAAAATTTTAGATTATCTACTAGCAATACACTTTATCATTATTTTTTTGTCACCATAAATTTTTAATTATATTCAGAGTACTCGAATCATGTTCTGGAGGACCTGAATCAAAACTTGGGTTGGAGTTGGGGCCTCACCCAGCCGTAGGTCCACCAGGGGGACAGTAAATCAGGCAGCCGGAGCGCAGCACTGGCTATACTATCTCTCTAGTGTGTCAAGGGATAGGGATAGGATATGGTTTTAGGGGCGATAAACATTTAGGTTATAAGCCCTTTTAGTGTGTCAAGAATCAGATACCTTTACAGTATCTGTCTCTCTGGGCCCTCATGGGCTGTTATAGGACTGATTTTTGATTTTAGAATGCATAAGCCTTATTCTGGCTAGAAAAGGTAGGTAAATAACCCTTCCTAAAAATATGTGTTCCTTATAAATGGAAGTTAAACGATTAAATAAATAATATTGTTGTCAGGAATGACCTTGGAAGAGTAAGGGGGAATCAGAAAAATTGACTTTTTTAAATTTTATTTCCTGATTCATAAAAATGTAGGTAACATGACACTTTGCCTTGTTTCTCTGGTTTGCCTTTAGTTCTCTCACAGTTTCAAGTAAAAGTGAATAGCAGCATCATCATGAAAAAATCAATGTCCTATTTCAAGGGTGAATCCCGGTTCTGCAATGTCCCCATAAGCATTTTGTTACCCATAAATCACTCGTAAAAAATATAATTAAAACATTGAATTTCAATCCCATACTTTTTCAAGCACATTTATGAATCAGCATTCCATAGAGTAAACATTTGCTATCCCAAAGCACTTCTAGAACTTTGACTTTGATTTCCCAACATCCGGAATTTGTGATTCACCCTTACTCTTCCAAGTTACTGATATTAAAAACTGCCCTAATACTATCCAAGGGAAAACATCTGCCCGGCAGAGCACAAAACTTACCATAACATCTACCTATAGGTGTAAGGCGAAGAAAATAACCAGGTAGTGCTCAGGCACTGCCTACAGCCCATGTGGGGGAGGCCTAACTCCCCTCTGGCCAGACCTCTTCTGGTTCTTTTGTTTGCGGTCGGACTATAGTCTCATTCATAAGGTCATGAATCTTTGACATACTCTTATCATCTCATATTTAAACTTTCACACTAAATTTTTATAATTTCCAATATTTCAGGATTTTTGATAGACTGTATAGAATACAGTATAATAATGGTTGAAGCTTTGGCTGGCCAAGTTTTCTATAAAGTTCTTGAGCAGCTAATGAAAATATCTGTTGACAAAGGAAGGGTGATGTATAGTTCTGAGCTGTTATATAAAGAGGTATAGAGTTTTAGTATTAGTAGTGTTTGCTTTTTCGAATAATATTTTACAATTCTTATATAATAAAAGTACAGTAAAATCATTAATTATGAAGATTATGCAGATTCTGATACAATTATTTCTGGTAGTCGGTTCAGGCAGTCAAGCACCCAAAAAAAAAAAAATTACTTCTGGTAATATACTTTGCATTAAACACAGAAATTTTGGGTTTTAACAGTAGTTAATAAAGGTATCTGTAATAAAATGCCGGTTTCTCAATAATTACATGCATATTTGTATGACTAAGGAAAAGCTTTTTCTTTCACAACAATTTTTATTTGATTGTCTGGAAAGGTGGTAGAGATTTTGAAATAAGGTTTAATCTTAGTTTTTTCAACTTGGGAGCAAGGTTAGCCCAGTGGTAGAGCACTTGACTAATGTACCGGAAGACCGGAGTTCAAAACTGACCGGAGGCCCACTGGAGATATTTTTTTTTTAAGGCGCACCGACAACTGGGCCATTAGCGCCGACATCCATGGTGCAGCAAGGAACCTTCCCATGTATGTGTTTTAGGCCCTGGGATGAGAAAAATTCCTGCGGCCGGAGGAAATCAGAGCCCCATCTCCTACATGAGAATCTAAGGCGTTAGCCACTAGGCCACAGGGAGATCCACTGAAGATATTATCTTCTCTTGTGTTGTCGTTGGAGGGTTGGATTCGGGGTCACAGGTTGTCTCTAGCCCCACCTGGCCTTTAACTAATTTATTAACCCTTAGAATGCTGCAAGTTAACCTGGCTTACCAATCCTTTAGTGTGGCATACTTTTCAGAGCGTTGTACATTTATTTTCCTCTCCTCCTTTTTGGACCGGAATATTGACCAGCAGTAGCAGACTTAAAAATATTTACACTATTTAAAAATATAGATGATTTCTCCAACTGTTTCGATCTACAATCATTTTCATAAGTTATTTTTAATTTAGTAATTTTTTAGTACATGGTACTGGTTAAGAAAGGAAATGAGTACAATGTTGCCTTGCATTCCTTGCAAAATATTTCTAAAGCATTTTTGGAAACATTAGGAAGGAAATATCAAAAGAACTCTGGGAAGGGTGAGATACAGCCCCTTAGATGAAGGTCATTGCTCATCTTCCAGCTAGGTGTAGTAAGAAGGACACCTGAATGAATTCAAGTGGTGAAACAGAGAACTATTAATTCCTCTAGAAACCCCAAGATAGAGCCAAGAATAGAACGTCTCTACAAGTCATCTGCAATCAACACTATAACTTGTAATATAGGGAGATCTGCCAACAAGTCAGCAGCACCAGGAGCACTGAATTCTTCAACTTGAGGAGAATGCATCCTCACCCAGGACATGGCTTCCCTCGACTAGTACAGCAGTCAATCACACTCAAGACCACACTATCTCCCAGGTGTGCTGTATAGTCAAGATATCTGCCTCTCTGACCCTTGTGGCCTGTTACAGGACTAATTTTTTTTTTCTTTCAATTTATAATGAATACAAAGACTTTTTTTTTTATATACCAGTTAAAACATTGAAGATGAAAACAATATAACCAAAGATAGCCTTTGTATTCATAATAAATTGCTAGAACTAAGATAAAACAATATTTCAAAATCCCTACGATCTTTCTCGCACGTTTCTCAAAAACGGCTAAAATTGCCTTGAAAGTGCTTTCATTCAATCCTTCCTCACAACTTACCTGAAAAAAGTGATGACATTTTTTTTATAGCATAAGAAATAATAAAATGAAAAATAAATCAAAACATAAACTGGTTAAGGGCGCCATACTTTAGGACAGTGCCCAAGCAGTCCCTAAAAGCTGAAAATATACGCCACTCGGCTGTACCGTGGCATGGAGAGAATATTTTCTTCACCAAAGCTGAGTGGTCCGAGGGACTGCTCAGGCATGACAGAAGGTTAACATTATATAGCCTAGTTTCATTGCAAGAATAAACAAAACTGAAGCTGTTTGTGGAACGTTTATATTCTGGTCAAGAGATGTTGTTCAGATAAACTCCCACTAATAACAGACAGAAATAGGCTTTTTTGCCTTAGTGCACCTTTCCCTGTATTCTAAGATATTTTATGCTGAGTGACGTACTTGGCTAGTAAAAACAAATTTAAAAAGTAAACTTCTTTATATTCTTTGCAGTTGTGCTTGATTAAAGCATCTCCCACAGAGCAGACTTTTATTATGTATTGTATAATTGCTGGGATATTAATACACTTTTTTTCAAAATTTAATCTGCCACCTAAATTTTCTAGTTGCTTATTTCTCTCCTAATTAAGTTTCATTTCAGCTGCTTCCAAGACATCACTTGGACAGATAATCATTTTTATTTTTGTAAATATAATTTTAAGTCAATAGATTTTTATTTAGAGTCTTCAATGCTAAATGTAATTCTCTCTTGTTAAATAAACAAATCCATATATTTAACCCATTTTCTTCAATATTGCAGTTCAATACTATATTATTCCATAAAAAAAACCTCCCTCTAGTAATGAACACTCTTTGTGTGCACTAAGAATAAGCTTGGTTATTAAGTTTGTTTTTTTTTTTAAATTAAGCTATCGTCACTTCATTAAATTATGTATGTGTTTTAGGCTCAGTACATTTGTTTTTAAAATGGTTAACATTATGCTTTAATCTTTCTCAATCAGCACAACATATTTATTCATATTCTTTTTTATAAATCAGAGATTATATAATGTTTTCAAACATTTTGGAGGACTTTATTGCATCACAATGAGGAAAACTCCTTCTGAAATATTAAAAAAGAAAGCTACATACATCAAAGGATCTATACCAGTACCGGCTCATCAAGTAAGCTACTCTCATTTATTGTTCAGAAAGGAATTTGTTAGTTTTTTCTCTTCAGATTCAACAAGTTATTAATCAATTACGCGGGTGAGCCTGAATCAGTGGCAGGACACTACACACAGGGCACGCACTGAAAGATTTCATCATCTAGTATTGTTGTTCAAGGGCCCGATTCTAGGTCCCATACTCTCCTTGGGTCCACACAGCCTTCAATGGGCACCTAGAACGGAAATCAGGCTGCCAGTGTGCTCCCAAGAATCAGATGTATTGCTCTGTAAAAATATCAGAACTGATTATTTTTTTTTTTTTATCTAAATCATTTATGAGGAAAAATTAGCTAAATGCAATTTTATTTTTTTTTTTTATTTGAATATAAATTTTCCTTAAAAATGCAATTGTAATTTCATAACTTCTCGTAAAACTTGAACATTTATTGAATGAATATATGATGAAGAAGATTAATCCAATATTTTCGAATGTTATTAATTATAGATTTTTATGAAAATATCTATTTGAATTCTGTCAATGTTTCAGTTACTCTGTAGTATACCAAAATTACAGAGGTCAAAATCAATGCTTCCTGTCATTCAAAACAATCTTTTACCAACGCCTAATGAGTTAATGAGTTTTGATATAGAATTCGGATTACCACTATGTTTAAACTTACAGCAACAAAGATGGAGAAGTCAAGTGTCAGATTTTCAAAAGGTAATTAATTTCATCATCAACTGTATGAACATTTTTAAATATTTTTTTTATTAACATTTTAATCCCTTAACGGGCAAGGGCTGATTAAGCGGCGGCTGCTTGCTGAACTTAAAAAATGACGCGAGTGAGGCGGAATTGGTTCCAATGCTTCCTGCTAGATGCCGGGGTGTGCCAAAAAATAGTATTTGGAGGTCTTGGGCCCAAGGAGCCGAGATATGACGAAGTTGACCGATTAAGCAGTCCTTGCCCATTCCCGCACCCCGACCGGTCAGTCTTGTATCAGCGTTGGTCGTGCATTATTGGCTCTCTGGATCACTCAACTTATCCGGAAATCGTTTCAAAGTATGTAATAATTATTTTATACATTCTAGATTAGGAATTAATTGATTTTAATTGAAATAAGTATATCGCTTACATGTTATTCATTAATTCGTCTCATAAGTACCTTACTCTCGTGAGACTGGAAGGAAAAAATACTTTTTTTTGGCATTCCTAATGAAATGTTTTTCTCAATTCTGTCTGAAATGATATCGTGGGCTAGCATTATACTATTATTATAAATTATTCAGCAAATTTTTTTTTTTTTTTTTTTTTTTTTTTTTTTTTTTTTAAGCCTGCCAATCTTAGGGTAAGGCCATCGAATGAACCATTTTCATTTTTGGGATCTTTGCGACTTGGAATCGGCTTTACGACGTATCGCGGCATTTCACATCGGGGATTCCTGATGCCTGGAATGGGCAAGGCCCGCTTAAGCGGCCTACCCCGTATTTATTAATACAATTTTTTTTTTTTTTTTAACATCCTGGGTTCATATTTAGTAAATGCCCCCCAGACTCCCAAATATACATTAAAAAAATTCCAACATAGCTAGCAAAATGTGCCCGTTAAAGGGTTAAATCTTCTGTTCGAATGCACAAATAAATCTTCACATAAAATAAGTCTGTCGCACAGGGTCTGCAAAATTGTGGCCAAATTTCTGAAAAAATTGATAAACTTACCTACATTATGTGGTATGTCAGAAGCATTTTTTAAGATCCCTTTCTGATTATTTGTAAACAAGTTGAGCAAGGGATTATGTGGAGGATTAGGAACACGGCTATATATCACACACAACTTTAAGTAAATAAATATTCTGCAAGAACCAGTAATTTGACTTTCTGTCTAGGTTGCCTTTTCTGTAGAGTGTGCGCTATATATAAGATATCATTACAAATGTTTTTGCTTATTAACCCATTCTCTACCGTTGACTGGGCCCTGTGTACTTTTGACTTGTGTATAATTTGGAGAAAACCTGGACCCCAAGTACCGAAGACTTGTCCAGAAGAGCTCCTTGTATCTCTCGCGATTTTTCTCTTCTCATTTCTTGACTTTAGAGCTATCTAGCGTTATCTGCGTGTGCTATTTAGGTGTACATAAAAAAAAATAAATAAATAAGTTTTTAACTCCACCGGTGTTGTTTCCAAAGCCATGGTTAAAAAAGGAGGATTGGAAAATTTGCCAAGGTTATTGATTATGTACTTCACTTGTTTATTATTCATAACATATAGGATAAATGGTAAACAGAAAAACTTTTCTTTTTTACATGCATACGATATATTTTGTATTTTTTTTTGTATATATACATAGTTATTTAACTCAAGATAAATAAAAATTAATAATGATAGTAAACAAAACAAAAATCAAAATGATAAAAGACAAGCTTTAATTAGGTGAGAACGCTTGTAGTCAAGGACTATAAGCAAGAGTAGCAAAAGTATTTCATACAGGGGGCCCGAGGCTGGGTGCGATTATCCCATACAGGAGAACCCTTCACCATGCATGCACTTTTCTTGGTACGGGAAAGATTAAAATATAAATTGTTTAAAAAAACAAATGAATTTGGAAAAGATAAATCTCTAAGCAACAAGTTTTATTGTTAGAATAAAAAAATGAAAAGGGGATTTTGAAATAATCTCAACATGAACTGTAGTACCTCTTTATTTGCCTATATTCATGCACAATCAGGAAACATATATTACATTTATTATGTACAACATCAATAGCTTAAAATTATTACAATATTGCAAATATTTTGTTCCGTACCTATAATTATGAACCTTCATCTATGAAAGGCAAACTAAACAGCAATTCCTTGCATATTTAATTTTTAACCATGCTTTTTGCCCTATGATATTATATTTACATTGTTCCCCTAAAAATAATTCTGACTCAAAGCTGTTTTTTTTTTGTTTTGTTTTTTTAATAAAACGCACCTTATGATGTCCTCATTACTCCTCAATGAGTAATTAAATCAATTGATGCTAAATAATTTAAAACATAAAAAAAAAAAAAAAAGGAATGTATTTAAAGGCTTTATTTTGGACATTTTGTACCAAAAGAACAAAATGATTTAAGCAGATTGTTTGAAAACTACGTCTATACTTACGTCTAATATTTTAAAGAATTAATTTCAATAAGTTTTATTGTTCTCTGCTTTCAGTCATGACTTTTTCATGACTCAAAACATAATTTTTAAGAAAGCATCTTTCTTTATTTTCAGAATCTCCTAACTTTATTTACTTATACAAACATTAGTTTTATTATGAATCTCTAAATTTTAAAGAGAACAAACTAAATAATGAGGTATAAAAGTGAGAATGACCCTGTTTACAAATGCAGGAGGGCAGACAAAATTTAGAGGCAGGTCTTGTCAATTCTACACAGTGGAAAATATCTTACCGCCTCAACTACTTTCATTTGATTCTTTATGAATTTTTTTTTTGCAAAAGGACAAATAGAAAGAGCTTTCTTATTAACATAATAATTTTATTCCTAAGATATATGATTAACAACAATTACACTTTAATTAACTTTATTTCAAAGAAGACAAATAAATGTGGAAACATTTTCATAACCCAGATTTAAAAAAAAAAATGAAAATATTTTATGCAACGTTACTATATTTATGCAATACAAGCATATTAGGCTATAATAAACATCAGACTAAACACCCCGACTTGTAAATAGTTTCATGAATTATCATCAGCATAAAAAAATTATATTTCAATATAAATAAAAAATTATTTCGTAGGCCAGTGATTGCTTTATTTTATTATATTATGGTTGTTGTTAATGATGATTGCAATGAATTGCTTAATCAAATAGGAAATTCATTTAGATTAAATTCAGCCTATACAGATTCTCGGTTAATAAAACAGTACAATCAATTTATAAATTGACTCAATAAATAATAATAGCACACAATGAAATCACAATAGGCTTTAAGATTATTGGCAGTATGAAGTTAAAATTTACCTCTAGTATAAAACTTATTATACAAATTACAGTATTTTTAATACATTAATTTGGAAAATTGAAGCTTCTTTTTCTAAAAAAGCCTTGTGTATACAAGGGATTTTTGTAAATTGTTTGGTTTGTAGTAGGTACCATCCCTCTTTCTAAACGTTCATCATCAGATCACGAAGAGAGCCTTACTAGTTTCTGTATGCACAACATAGTTTTACAATTAAATCCGTACATCCATAGCACAAGAAGAGGAATTAATATAATATAAAAAATAATTTTTATGAAATACTTAGTGATGTAATCAATTAAATACAGTTAAGAAAAATAGTGCAAGTCAAATATTTGTAAAACTTTACATTAAATAAATCTCAGTATTCATAACATTTGTAGATAATCCTGTTATTTTATCAATATATAATTTCTATATCCTTTAGTTTTTATTATAAAATAAATCAATATCCCAACTGATTTAAATAAAATATATATTTATATTTCAAATATTTTAATGGACAGTTCTGAACAGTAATACTGGGGTCCAGGCATCTTAAATAATGTATTACAGCTTACTACTTAAAACTGACTATAAAAATTAACTCATTAAAGAATGCATTATGACTAAAGAAGCAAACTTATCATAGGTTACACTCCTTTTGGGATTTGGAAAACCCTTTCATATCCTGAGTATTAAAGTATTTTTTTTCTTTTTTCTGTCAGACAGAAAGTGTCTATTAAAAGAATAAAAATTACAAAAAAAATATAAATAAATTAATAAAATCCTCAATATTTAGCTGATAAATTAATTACAATATGATCAAAATAAATTTACAATAAATAAATAAGTGGTTTAAATATGTATTTATTAAAATTAATGCTATGATTTATTTTTGTTTCAGCTTTAGATAAGTATAAAAAATGGAATTCCAGAAGAAACAATTGTGCAATGTGATATAAACAAAATAATAACATAAAAAAATATTTATATATATACCCAAAGTATGTAAATCAATTATTAAAAGAAGAAAGACTAGATTATTTCTTATAAACAAATGACTACTCCTACAAAGAGTTTCAATATGTCCATAATGAACAAGATTCATACATTTACAAAACTAAAAAGAGATGGAAAAAAGGAATATATATATATATATATATATATATATATATATATATATATATATTAAGTTTAAATAATAATTTTATCACAAATAGAAGTGAAAATGAGTTACAATATTACTATTTATTCATTTTGGTATACTTTTTCCTAAGTGTATTGTAGCAGCCATTCCTCAGAAGAGCCCGCAACATTTCTCAAGAGAAATTATTCCCCATTCAGAATAACACATTTATTTCAATGAAAACTTTGGTTTCGCTAAGAAAACTATCTCATTTATGTTATTTAGAAACTAAACTTGAAAGAGGATATTCACAAATACCTCAGTCTTTTAAGTAAATACATTCACTCAGCATTTTTATGCCACGACTCTTACATAACAACTTTTAATATACAATTTTATTTAATTATTTTTTACACGCTTTTCCTTATTTTAAGACAGTCGCTCTGCAAAAAAACTTTGTTTTATTACTAATACAGCAAGCAGTTCTACTGTCTCAGTTTAGGAAAAGCACAGCTTGGATAATGGGTCAAAAATAACACACAGAGAAGTCAGTTTTCAAAAAAGGAAAAAAATTGACACATTCTACAAATAGCGGCTGAGAAAAAGGCAGAACACAAATCCAAAAGTGGGGTGAAGATGGTAACCTGATCCAGTAACGTAGATATCTCTGTCTCTGAGAAATACTTTGTCAATAACATGGATAACTCCGTTGGTACATTCGACATCTGGGCGGAATACGTGAATCCATTCATTATCCCATTCAATGTAAAAACCTAAAACATAATTAAAACAAATTATAATTTTTAATGATGAAAAGTATTCTCCCAGGGTGCTTCTAAGGAGAGCCTAAAATAAAATACAATGCTGTTAAATTTTACGCATTATATGAAATTGTGTTATAGTAATTCTTGTGATAAAAGAATTGCTCTTATCTTATCCATAATACAAGAAGAAAATTCTCATGTAACAATAATATTGCTAAAACACTTTCGTAGATACGGCAAAGAATAAACATATTCCTATCTGCAGAGTTTCTGACCCAATTTAGTATATCCACTCTTTTTTTGTTCTATGCAGTGTAGGTAATTAAAAAAGTAGCACTTCTTTTTTTTTATTCTTTTTTTTATGTACCACTTTGATGTATAAATAATCCTTCTAATCTAAACCCTTTCGTTGCTCTGAACAAGCTGACTCCTGTTCAACTAGCAGGGCCAAGACGCTTCATACGCGTTAACTCGTGGCCCCATTAGCCCTGTTATGTCGAGTCTCTGCCCTAGCGCTATTAACTCTTGTAAAATCAGCATAAGGAGCGAGAATAAGGAGAATTTTCAGCTTCACTAAATCCACGCCAGAGATCAATGTCTTAACCCTGAGGCATCTAAAGAAGCCATAATGAAATAACACATTACATTTTCAGAGCATTTTTAGAATCTGTAATAACTAATAACACAGGTCTACAAAAATAATCTTTCTGAAATTTGATTTGATGATTTTGGTCAATCTCTATGCTCCTTGGCGTGCTGAAGCCGAACATGAGGTCAGTCCCTCTCTATCACGTAAGGAAATTGTTCAATGTCAAGTAAGGGCAGAGGTACTACCATTAAAAGAAAACAGAATTGGCGAATAAGAGTTTTCATTTATTTCCATGATCTTTTAGTTATTTCAATGTTGTTTACTGTACAAAATACATAAATGTGTAGAAATAACAGCTTCAGAATTAACAGTGGCATATTTAGTTATTATTTTTATGAAAACGTATTTTTTTCTCTTGAAAATTTCTCCGTGTTCGTTTCCGGCTGTAGGACTCTTCAGATGATTCACGCTGCAGCATCCAACAATAGTCAGCCATCATGTTTACGTTCCATTTGCCCTGATACTTACGTTCCATTTCCTGGATGTCCTGATGGAACCTTTCCCCTTGTTCTTCACTTACTTCCCCTAAGTTTTCCGGAAAATAGTCCACATGCGAATGTAAGAAGTGAACCTTCAAACTCATGTTGCAACCTTGTAATTGAAATGCCTTCAACATGCGTTCCACGATACTTCTGTAGTTGGGATCCTTCACGTTACCAAGGAACTTCTCAACAACATCTTTAAAAGAATTCCAAGCTTCCTTCTCCTTCTCATTCATGGTCTGAGTGAAATGTGGATCTGTGAAAAGTTTCCGAATATCTGGGCCTACAAAGATCCCCTCTTTTAGCTTTGCATCACTTAATCGTGGGAACTTGGAGCATAAGTACTTAAAACATTCATCTTCTTTATTGAGAGACTTTACGAATTGTTTTATCAGCCCTAGTTTTATGTGTAGAGGAGGTAGCAGGATTTTGTCAGAAGGAACCAAACTTCTCCTAATTACATTTTTTTGGCCTGACGACAGAGCTCCTCGTGATGGCCAGTCTTTGTTGTTCCAATGGGAATTTCTGTCTCGGCTATCCCATAAACATAAAAAACAAGGGAACTTGGTGTACCCTGATTGCTGACCTAAGAGCATAGTAAGTACTTTCAAGTCTCCACATATCAACCAGTTATGCTCATTATAATGAATTCGTTCGAGAACTAATGACAAATTTTCGTATGTTTCTTTTAAATGTACCGAATGGCCAACTGGAACTGAAGCATAAGTATTGCCATTGTGCAACAAAACAGCCTTTAGACTTCGCTTTGATGAGTCTATGAATAGACGCCAATGAATCGGGTCATATTGTATACCAAATTGACCCATCAGACCAAGAATGTCTTTGCAATAAATAAGATTCTCATCCAGAGCAAAGTAAGGAACAAAAACTGCTTCACGGTGTCGATACCATGAAAAAGAAGTGCCTGGCTGTAATAAATTTTTGTTTTTAAGACGGGAGCCAAGTAACTGAGCTGCATCTTTTGGAAGTCCAAGATCTCTCACTAAGTCGTTCAACTCCTGTTGAGAAATAAGCTGAGGTTCATCTTCTGAACTGCTTGCTTTGAACTCACTGTGTACTTCATCGCTCTCCGACATACAGTTTTCTCTATTAGCTTCCCTATCTATACTGCCCAAGTCACGAGGGGGCTGAGGAACTGTCAATGGACGACTAGCAGATTCCACATTAGGGTAGTTAATGAGCTTATGATTTTTGGAATTATAGCCTTGAACATGACAATTAAAAAAGTAACAGTCATTAACGTGTTTTTTTTGCTCCCTCCACATCATTGGGATAGCAAATCCGAAAGATTTTAACTCTCCTTTGTACCATAAGCGAAGTTTTTCTACGCAGCTATGGCATACTTTGTGAGGAGTCCACACTTTATCTTGATCTCCTATTCTCAAGCCAAAATATGCATAATATACATTTTTGACAAAACCTGTTATATTTTGTTGGTATTTCTTAACTGTGTACTCACCACAGATAAAAACAGAAGTAGTCTGGACTGGTAACACAACGACGATGAGACATTTTGTCTAAATGCACTTTCAAACCTTAAAATACGTTCTTAATCACTTTGACACAACTAAGAGACCTCAGTGAATGTGTTCACTTCAGTTGATACTACTGAACTGAGAGAATGAACAGAAATTTAGCTCCAAGTTCCTGATACAACAGGTTCAATCTCGTTTAGCTTCAGACGGTGACATCTGAGACCAAACAAGTACGTTCCTGTCTGAACAGGTCGTGCCTAGACACCCTCAGGCCTACAACATCTACTGAGGGAGTCATTGCCTACACCACCAGGCAATGACTTTCAGATGAGAAGAGATCGTCGAGCGTGCGGGGGGAATTAGACAGATAAGCATCGATCGTACTGGGCACTGCGAGTCCCTTCATTCATCAGCAATGAAAGGGTTAATAAAGGCGGTGAGCGGACTACTTAATCATGATTGTAGCAGCCCTTGAAGAGGTGGGATTGAAGCCATGAAACATGTAGAGCAATATATAAAATAAAAAGAATAACCATGTTATAAAACCTTTTTCAGAAAATGAACTAAAATCCCTCAAAACAATCGATCCAAAAAATTGATTATTAATTTTCTGACTTAAGATACCAGATTTTTGAAATTCTATGGAAAAATTATATTGAATAATGTATATTCTCTTAGTTGACAGGGTAGAAAAACAAACAAAGATTGAACTTCACATATTTAACATTAAATTGAAGTGAGCCAAGTGCTTCATGAGGAAAGCAAACTTCATCTTTGTCTGAAAATAAAAAAAATCATCCAATGTATTTATGCTATATTTTTTTTTTCTTTTTAAATAGCTTTGTAAATCTTAAACTCATTTTAGAAGAATGGTTGATTTTTCGTGTATTTCAATTATTAATATCGGTATGAAACACTGCTTCAGTTCCAATTTGCACAGTTGTCCCAAAGAAATAAGATAAATTTCTTAAATCTTTAATTAGTTAATGGGGTAGATGTAAAAGTATCTCTAAGCAATAACTTTAGACCACTCAATGAGCTTTTTTTTTTGTTTCCTATTCCTGAACTAGGAATAAACATTAGGGGTTAGACGAATAGAGCATGTCTACATGCTAAGAGCAGCAGCATGTAAACTTTAAACTATTTTTTTCTGAAGCGAATTTATTATTGGGGAATATATTATTCAAGCGAATATATTATTGGGGTTAGAATCATATAAGATTATTTGAAAAATGTCTCTAAATCATCATCAATCGTACCAACAAGATACCGAAAGCGACTACTGTTAAAATTTATATTTGTGTCAGGACAGCGACCAGAATTTTTGATTTTTTTAACTAGAAAGCTTGCATTCTCATAACAAACGATTGAACGATTCTGATAACCAGCACAATCAGTCCATCTGAAAGGGGGGGGGGGAGATATTCTCCGGACCCAAATGACTAATTAACTTCTAATTTTTGGTTCCTTGTAATTTGTGTACAACTTAAGATGTAATAACCTAAATCCTTCAAATAGGGATGGAGGTTAACTCAGAAAAGCAAATTTGTTTGTATAATTGAATCAGCTGTAAATAAAGAATATATTCTTGCTCTCACTCGATGAAACAGGTTATATAGAATTTGAAAATAAGAAGTAAAAGTTAATATTTACGGACAAAACTTTTTTGTGATTGAGTCAGCTAAGAAAAAAATTAAAAGAGGTTAACTTATGTATTTATCAGTTAGATTAAGCACGTCCCTTAGTAATGTGGCATGAAATAACCAACTTTCTGAGGTCTTTGCTTAGTTTCATGACGGACTTGCAGAGTGCAGATAAATGAACTAGTTTGAGATTTTTGGATAATGTAACTTTCCTTAAGAAGTAATTTTGGATTGACGACAAAAGACAATTTCCACCGTGACATTTGCGTGGCTTGAACAGAAACTACACCACACCATTTTCTTGGTTAGCAGCCAACTGACTAATGCACTTTCCTTTTCTGCCCAACTGCATAATATCTAAATAATGTTTCTAGAAATATATAACTAAAAAAAAAAAAAAAAAAAAGAAAAAAAAAAGTGGTCCTCCAGGTTCTATTCCTGCATAAACCTCTAAAATAATATTGAGATATCATCATAAATATATTATATCTCCATGCTTATTTATTGAGCTCATGAGCAAGTGAGCTTAGCGAAGCTATCTCTCACAAAAACCATACAAATTTTATATATTTACTTCAAGTGGGTGCATGCAATTGAGTATGAAATCAAGGGGAAAAATGTTAAGCAATTTTTTCCCTTTTAAAAAATGAGCAAGAAATTTCAAACCAATTTAATGATTATTAATATATTAATTCAATTTTACATGATGTAAGACAAGAAGACAAAGCTATAAGTCTAGTAGGTGCTTGTATTCATTCAGGAAATGAGTACAATCAAAGCCAAAGTGTGTGTGCACTGATGAGAAAAGGAACGGGGTTAGGTTACATGAGTAAGTAAGAAAGTAAAATCACAATCTGTAACTATCCGAGGACTAATAAATTCTTTGATAAGGCACAATAGAGCACACTTAACAACAAAAAAAAGTCTCGTGACGGGCCACGAGGGGCAGATATTGTAGAGGTATCTGATTCTTGACCATACTATAGAGATAGTGTGGCCAGTGCTATGATCCGGCCGCCTGATTTTTCCCTTTGCAGGTACCCATTAATTAAAGTCTGGGTAAGCCTTGAGAAGATCTGGGACCCAAAATCCAACCCTCGAGCAACGAGTCTAGAAGATAAAAATCTTTAATGTGTGCTCGGGTTCTCCAGTTCATTAGTCGAGTGCTCTACCATTGAGCTAACCTCACCCCCAGAGCACTCTTACTTTTCCTAAATCAATTGCACAAACTTCTATTTTTTTCTTTTTTTTTCTCGAATCTCTATTTTAGTATAATAATTACTTTTTCAAAAGGCGCCTTGACCGAAGTAAACAAAAATAGAAAAACTTCAAAAGATATATCATGATTGGAGTGACCGATTTGGATTAGGTTTGTCAACAACAAATTGTAATAATTGTAAAATATGGGTTCCACTAGAGAATGAATAATAATAAAACATGCTTAAATTGGAAAAAAAGCTATTAATGTTTTATAAGGACTTCAACATGCCACAAAATCACTAAAATGTTTTTGAAAATATGTGATATTAAACAGAGTGGATTTCATGCAAAATAGGAATTTTCAAAAAAAAATAGAAATGAGTGTAATCAGTCTTTAGAATGTGAAAGAAATTGGTGAATAAATATTAAGCCTAATCCAATGTGTTTGTTATAATAGAATGGAGGCAGAAGGATTGGCAAGGAACTCACCACCATCTGTCATGTTCACATCATCTGGTAAAAAATAAAATAAAATAACAATAAACATAAAGAAAGAAAGGAAAAAAAATGAATAGAAGAGAATATGTATTCTGTAACACAATGCTGTGTTTTATAAGTTTGAATGAGGCTATTTTATTAATGATAGCTAATAAAAATTTCATTAGAAGTCAACAAAGATGTTTTCGCATTACTTGGCTTCAATAATAATTCTCATCCCTAACACTGTAGAATAACTATGAAAATGTAAATGAAAAGGATGTAGTGGTGCCCCCACACAGCTTAATTTCACTGGTGCTAATCCCAAAAGCAACACTGGAGGGGCTGTGGCTATGCTGGTTTACAACACTGCAGCCAGATATAAGTACATTTTAGCTAGTCTATGTCCTTGCCAAGGCAGTGCCCAGTGCATTGGACTCCGTTGTACTACAGTGCTTGTGTCCAGTAACATAGCCACATTCATCCTGCAGTTAAAAGATTTTCAAGGATATGTGCAAATGTTTTGACTATAATACTATATTCAGACTCAGAACAGGACACTGCAGGTTAATGGCACACCTATACAAGAAGTTCCCTTTATGAGAACAGACCCCTGAACAAAACATCTTCTGATCATGTTCGCTCTTGGATTAACTTGACAGAAGATTTGACCAAGACAAAGTTGGCTGTTAAGCTCTTTGAAAGACTGAAATATCTCCTGAGAACTATAAAATCATTACTTATAACTTATAGAAGACTTTTAGTTACCCCTTTGGATACACGTTGGGAAAGAAAATTCAGTTTTATCATTCCTGACAATATCGAAGTTTCATTTGGCATCAATTTTTTTTTTTTTTTTTTATATTATGAAATTCCTCTTTGACAGCTTTATTCAAGAAACTGCAATATTTGTTTTTTGACAATGAATAAGCTCTGAAAAGCAAAGACATGACAATACTCAGGTGTGCCCCACAGAAAACAAGAAAAGGCCTAGCATAGAGAATCAAACTAGTAAAATGCTGTGAACATAATTTATTTTATGGCCGATATTTAATACATTAGCCGATGATACAATAGTAAGTTTACAGTTCTTTAGCATACATTCTATATTGGTATAAATTCTGATAAGTTTATTCACCAATTAGGTAGTTTTTTAATGAGCAATTCGAAACATTGTGTTACAAAATGTTCAAAAGCTAGGAAACCAAATAAATAAAAATTCATGCTCAAAAATAAATTAAAAAATTATAAACTTAATTTTAAATAAAAGTTAGACAAAAAAAGTACAGTGTAAAAACATGGACTGTCTGTCAAGTTTTTGAGCCATTGTATGTACAAATATTTTAATCATAAATTATTTAGAAGGTTTCCATGCAAAGGAGATAATATTTAATAAAATGAAATAAATACAAAGTACAGGATTCAGCATGACATGCCAAATTAACACAGAAACAAATAAGAAATCTTATGTTTATTTACTAATTTGCAAATGAATAAACTCCCCTTATAAAAAAGTAATCTACGCTTATAAAAATATAGGAAAGTCTTAAATAGACAAATGTCAAACAAGAAGATCAACTGGGACTAATATTTTTTTTAATGAATATATCATTTTTTTTAAGCAATTTAAGACTTCAAATTATATAATCAAATAAGTATATCCATACAAAAAATAAAATAAAATTATTGCTTGAATATGACTTACTATTTTCAGACTCTTTCACTTTAATTTTGACTATGTCTCGGACTGTAGGCAGCTGGCGAGCTTCTTGCATTGTCATGTTAGCGAGTTCTGACATTGAAAAACTCCTCTCAGCAACAACAAGATGTCTTTCCAGAATCTGTCTTGCCTTACAGGGAAAAGTGTATTAAATGTATTAAATTATGAATATTTTTTCAAATTAATAAAATTATTGAGGAGTTAAATAATCTAAGGGGTTAGGTCCACCAGTAAATATACTGTTGTCATACCTGTTTGTGGAGACTGTTGTCACTGGCATTGGATGGAGCACTGTGGGCGAGGGCTTTTAACGAAAATACATTATTATCAAGTCATTGTAGTAGTGGTTTGTACTTTCAGCGTATTTACTTTGAGTTTAAGTAAGTTGTTTGTATCAATAAGGGTCGTCCAGGTTGTTTTATGTCTATACTGTGTGCAAAAGATTGTACAGGAAGAGTATTTGTCACTTCGGAGTCGATGCCTTATTTAAGAGATGTGTAAAATAGTAAAAATTATTTCTGTCTACTTAAAATCTGGTATCCTTACATTTCAGGAATTCAATCTAATTAACAAAATATTCTCAGTACAATGGTTTTATATCAGAATTTTTTTAATGAGAATAATCTAGGGCAATACACAAATGATAAGCTACAATTAGTTGTTATATACCAGTAGAAATATATAATTTAAAGTTATTTTTCTAAAATTTTGTTCTGAGATCCAGATGAGATGTTCATGTTTACATTGAAATTATAATTAATAAGTTTAAGTTATAGAACTCACATGATAAGAAAATTCATGCATGAAGAGTTTCTTGTGTGCAGAGGGGTTACGAGTTTCCAACTTCTTCCAGGCATAATCTCGAGGTACAAAGTATGTAAATCGCTTGTTCATATCATCCAATTGGTCATTAAAACCTTGCTGTTTTCCCAATTGGTATGTTTTGCTAAAATAAAAGAAGTTAGCAGCTATGAGAATAGAAGTTTGTACAAGTTCAATATTTTTGGATTACAATATGACAGCTTAAAATCCTACAGGTGAAAACAGAACAGATGTATGATAAGCTAACCATCCAGCTATCTTAAAAAACATAAGATTTTAATGAATTTGTATTACTCTTAATTATGGACACAATTAAGTTATTATGGGAAATATAAATTCATTCATCTGATAAGTATGTCAAAACCCTTTAAAATGGAGAACCATTTTCAACTCACAATGTTTTAAATTTAGTAAATCTACATAAAAGAACAAATTGAAAAATTATAAATACTTATATAATAATATTTAAATAGCACATACTTCAGCATTGGATCAGTAGCAAGCTTTCTTCCAACAGTAGTGAATGGAACACCAAGAACTCTGTCGATGATATGTACTATCCCATTTGTTGCTGCAATATCTGGCTGAATAACAGTAGCGTTTACTCCACCTCCCTCGACAGTAAGCGTTTTGTTTCCCTCCATATTGATCACGTTGAAGTACAGCTTCTTATGGCTCATCAGCGTGTCAGCCTGGAACAGCTGCGAGTGTGGAGGAAAAAGAGAAGAAAAAAACAGGAAGGAAAATCATCATGGATGAGGGGAATCAGAGATGAAGAAGGTTCGAAATGAAATATGTATTTAAAGGGTTGCATTTTAGACAAAACAAAACAGGGAAGAAGGTAAGGAAAGGAAGCCCAAAACCCAGATTAGACTTGAAACATAAATTAAATAATAACTAAAACCTAATGATGGGCTTAATTGAACAATTCAGTTTCTAAGTTTTCTATAACCTTTTTATGGAGTGTGCTACTAAATCAAACACGATGTTTTGTTCTTTTATGAAGTATTAAAGGATTATTTCTTTACTAAAGCACACATAAAGAAGAACTAGATTGTGGTAAATTGTCCTATGATTACATATTACTTTATTTACTAGGAAGGAAAATGTCTAAATCGCAATTTTTGATATTTAAATTATAACACGTTGAGCGCCATGGAAAAAATTGTGAAATTTCGTTTGGGGCCAAACATTTTTCATTTCAAATACAATAATAGGACATTTAGTATAAAATATAAATAATAAAATAAAGAACTAAAGTATTCCGCTTTTGTTTGTTGGCAGGTATTTACCACCCGGCCTGAAGGTTATCCAGGTCAGGTCTCTGCCTGATGTACACAGGGTACTGCTGCTTCATGCGTCAAAACATAGTTTGCCAAACTCAATCTATTACCTAATTCAAAGAGTACATAGTGGAAGATATGTATAGGAGAAACCACATTTAAACATCAATTGAACAACCCCAGGCTCCTCGACTATGTCATAAAGCAGGGGATAACAGGAAGACACATCAAGAATGTCAAAGTTGCAAGCCAAAATGTAAAGATCGTCTGTTGCATAAGAACAACGTTTAAAAAAAATTGGCATCATATTGTCCTCATTGCCACAAGAAGTCCCATTTTATTGACATCTATGGAAGTCAACCACAAAAAAAAATGTTAACCAAAAAATAAAAAAAATATGTACTACTTATTGGGATTATAAGACTTTACTTTGTAATATGGTTGGCCCTCTCTGCTTGGAGCGAGGCTGGGGATCCATGCACCCATCGCCCTCCCCCCCCCAAAAAAAAATTGGTCCAATTACGGAAGCGAATTGGTCAGGGCCAAAGCGGTCTCATAAGCCTTGAAATCACCCTAGGCGGGAGGTCCCGTAGTTCAGCTGGTGGGGGCAGGTGGTGTCAGGGGAGCTCCTAGCCAATAGTCCACGGCGGTACGATTGTAGACCATGGCGCTCAACGTGCTAAAGTAAGCAAGTTTATATTTTAGAGTACCACTAAACACCAGTGCAGTTGACCTATCACTTAGAATAGTGTTGAGTAAGATAAAATTTTCAGATTATAGGCATTGGGAAAAGCCAAAATGTTTCAAATTGCCAATGTTTTGAAAAAACTAGAAAATATCAATTGGCTGGGAATTCTCTTTAGGTTTCTTTAAATGAACTCCTTAATTACTGCGTCCTCGTCGTCTTACGATTTTACTAACGATAACAAATAAGTTGATTGCCTCTTTAAGGTCATAAGCTATCTTTAACGAACAAATATTCTTGAAATTCTTTCCTTTTTTAACGTTCCCAGCCAAGTTGGAATTGAACAATAAACTCTATTTTATAGACTTCCCTCTCCCTAGAAACACTGTCTATAAAAAGAAACTTTTTTTTTTTTTTTCTTCAACATTTTTTATTAAAATAAATAAATTACTTTTTACAGATTTAAACTTGTTTTAATTTATATTCTTCATGAATATTCTCATTTATTTTGGTACCTGAATTCTACAACCTCACCAACATAGGTTATAAAAGATGCAGTGGTCATTAGCCATCCAATGTTCGCAACTACCAAGATGGATAAAATAACTTGCATGTTAGCATAAATCATACTTCTTTTCATATTGATTAAATGAAAAGATAGTTCTAACTAGTTTTAGACTATATACATACTGAATTAAAGGTGACAAAAAGGAATCTGTTCTAAAATAGTGTGCAGTCCCAAACACTTTTATATATTATGTGCTGTTTTGAAGCATTGGCACCTGTTAAAACTTGTAGTATATTTCATAAAATTTCACTCTTTTTTTATTTCTCAATGCATTCCAGTCAGATAATGTGTAAGCTTTAGGTTATAAATATTTCATTAAATAATCTCAGAAGTTATAATTTTTTTTTTTTTTTAAATAATTAACTAAAATCATTCAAATTTGCCATCATTGATGAAAAATAAATAAAGAAAAATCATGAGCGTATATATATATATATATATATATATATATATATATATATATATATATATATATATATATATATATATTTCTTCTAATATAAACTTGAATTTCTATGAAAGTAAAGAAAAACTTTAATGATATTTAAGATTTTACATCTATTTATGATGTAATTATTACAATGTTTTTTAAAGTTAAAAGAGAAAAAGTTTCTTTAATTTATCGAAATGTGACAAAAATTTAAAACTTGTGTTAAATGAATAATTTAGTTTTAAGGAAGCTTAAAAGTGACTTGCAAACAATGAAAAAAATAAGTTTAATAAATGAAAAATTATATAAAATGTGAAAAATAAAAGCCCGAAATAAAAGTATAATAAAAATAACAATAATAAATATAAAATAATTAAAATGAAAAAGTGGGCAGGTAAAAAGGAAAGGCTTAAGGATGAAAAGGACCATATCATGCATGTCCTAATTTATGGTCATAAAAGCTAATAAAAGGAAATTACATAGTATTAATCTAGCATTACCTTCTTGCATATCCTTATAAAGCAAACCAAATAAAGAAAATTAATTTTTAACCCAAAACTAAAATAAAAGCCAATTACAGCAGTCTTTTCTTTAAATGTATAATTCAATAGAATAATTAAAGCAAAATATATTCTTTTGGAAAGGTAAGAATTTAATTTTTTAGAGAAATTAAGTGAGTAAATTGAAGACAAATCTTACTAAAAATACACCTGCACATAGAATTTGTAAATATTTATTTAATTCAAATTGATGAATTGTTTTATAATAATGAAAAAACAAATTATCAATTTTTCTTAACACTCAGGAGGCCCGGTGGCCGTGAGTGTTAAGGCGTGAGCACTTAACACTCCCTGCCAAGGGTCGTGGGTTCAAATCCTACTAGGTGACATTTCTTTGGGAAAAAAAGAAGCCATCAGCCCTATCCTGGCTAGAGAAGGGTGGTGACCAATACATAACTTGCCCTAAAATTCTGAGTTAATTATAATGGACATAAAAATTGGAATAAATAATCACATAAGACTAGTGATATTTTTATGTAAATGTTAATACAATTGCCAAGACGAAGATAGTCAGAGTTCGGTTTTAATAGTTAAAAGAAACATACATTTTTTTTTTAAAAAAAAGGTGGTGAGTTTCCATATAATATAATATGGTGTGATATGAAATAGTATTAACAAAATTTATGACAGGACCATTTTTGTAGGACATTTATAAGGCTTCCATTCATTTTATTCCAAAAAATAAATGAAAAGTCCAAAACTACTCATGTCTGCTGATATTTTTTTTGTAGAGCTTTTTATACTTCAAACAGAATAAAAATGTATTTATCTCAGTTTTGATGAATGTCAGACACGGAAACAAATTTTAAAGTCGGCATGTTGTTCGTGAATGCCCAAACAACAACATCCAGATCCATAAATTTTTCTCAAGAACTGTTAAAGGTATCGCCTTGAAAGTTGTTTCTATTTGATTACCCACATCATAACAGAGATGGGCAAAATTTTATTTATAAATAAAAATACGAATTTATTCGTACTTCATATATTTGTGAATACGAATATAAATAAATTCGTACTTCATATATTTGTGAATACGAATATAAATAAATTCGTATTCATAAGTGTGAATACGAATTTATTTTTATTCACATATATTAAATATAAAAATACAAATAAAATTGTATTCGAAAATTTGTCTGCGAATAAAAATAAATTCACAGAAAAAATTGTAAATAATCAAAAAAAATGTGAATATTTACAAAAAATCAAGTGATTACAAAAAAAATCACATTAAAATATACAAATAAAAATTTATTCACATTATAATTTGTGAATAAAAATTTATTCACAATAAAATTCGCAAATAAATCATGAATTTATTCGTATTAAGATTATATTACGAAAGTTATTGGTGATTTTTTTTTTTTTTTAAAGGGGTTTAACGTCTAGGTTATTAGCGCCTAGATTTTTTGTTTACCCCGAGTCCGCCGCGGGACCACCAGCCATGCTGCAGGGACACAGTTTGTCATCTGTACCTCCATCAAAGAAAAAAAAAAAAAAAAAAAAAAAAATCACCTTCAATAACTTTCGTAATATCATCTTAATACGAATAAATTCATAATTTATTTGCGAATTTTATTGTGAATAAATTTTTATTCACAAATTATAATGTGAATACATTTTTATTCGTATATTTTAATGTGATTTTTTTTGTAATCACTTGATTTTTTGTAAATATTCACATTTTTTGTGATTATTTACAATTTTTTCTGTGAATTTATTTTTATTCGCAGAAAAATTTTCAAATAAAATTTTATTTGTATTTTTATATTTAATATATGTGAATAAAAATAAATTCGTATTCACACTTATGAATACAAATTTATTTATATTCGTATTCACAAATATATGAAGTACGAATAAATTCGTATTTTTATTTATAAATAAAATTATGCCCATCTCTGCATCAAAATACTAATATAAGGCCTGTTAATGCATAAATATAGGTATAACTATTTTTTTTTTTCAAGAATTTTGACAAAAGAAATCAGTGTTCCAGTGGGTGAATTCTGTTCGTTAATATAGATCCATGTTTTAGAGTAAGTATTTTTGAGCCAACTTTTCTTCAAAATCAGACTATTTTTGTAAACAGGAGCGCACGATCAGACTATATATATATATATATATATATATATATATATATATATATATATATATATATATATATATATATATATATATATATATATATATATATATATTTATTTATTTATTTATTTCCTTCCCTAAGTAACCCTTAAGGAAGGGAGTTTATTTTTATTTTCTACATGTGCCTTTCATGACAAATGTACATAGCATGTAATTGATTACATATTAATATTTCTATTCTTTATGATTACATTCTAAATGTAGAACATAAAGGAGAAAAAATGAAACAAAATAAAAGAAAGAAAGAAAAGAAAGGAATTAGAATAAAAAAAAAAAAAAAAAAAAAAAAAAAAAAAAAAAAAAAAAAAAAAAAAAAAAAAAAAAAAAAAAAACTGTATCTCATATATAAAAGAAATCGAAGGATTTTTTTTCGCCCATAATGATTTTTCCAGTATCCCATTTTTGTATAAATATGTTCAGGATATTTTAGTAAAGCCCTATAACACTTAAGAAATAATATTTTTTCTGCAACAGGCCAATGTCCTATGTGTTTGGACACGTATGTCTGTAATGTTTTTCTTTCTTCAGTTAGAAGTGTGCAGTCGTACAGTAAATGGTGATATGTGTGTGTTGTATTGAAGTCACAGTATCAGCTTTCATGTTGGCTTAGTCCAAATCTATAAAAGTATGAATTAACTGTCCCATGGCCTGTTAATAATTGTGTCATGTAAAAATTTGTTTTAGCATACGTTTTGTCAAAGTATTCTTTAATGTCTGTTATAAATATCTTTAGGTGTTGTCCTTTTGTAGTTAAAGTCCAGTCTTCTTGCCATTGACTTATTGTATCTGTCAG
Source organism: Gonocerus acuteangulatus (assembly GCA_946811695.1). Classification (NCBI taxonomy): domain Eukaryota; kingdom Metazoa; phylum Arthropoda; class Insecta; order Hemiptera; family Coreidae; genus Gonocerus; species Gonocerus acuteangulatus. The sequence continues at coordinate 34,422,354 of OX328124.1, forward strand.
TAACTGTCTTTTTAAATGTGTTTTTGTTATTTTGTTGTAGCATTCTGGAATTCTTAGATGTTTAACGGTTGATTTAGCTGATAGGTCAGCAAGTTCATTTCCAAGAATACCAGAATGCCCTTTAATCCATATGAAGTGTACATGAATGTTTCGATGAGTAAGATTGTAAAGTATTTGTAGAATTTGTTCAGTAAGTGGGTCATGAATTGTGTAATTATTTAATGATTGAAGTGTGTTTTGACTGTCAGTATAGATGTTTACATGTCTAATTTGTTCTTGTCTTTGTATGTATAGTAAACTCTGTAGTACCACAAATTATCCAGCCTGATTGTTTGTGCATAGTTGTCCTAGTCTGTACTTGTTAGACTCTGCTAATTCTTGTCTCCTAAAAACCACAAAAGCACAGCCCACTTGCTCCCCCTCTTGGCTCCCGTCTGTGTAAATATCAATATCTGCATCGGGATTGTACTCCATTGATACAGACGGATACTGTGCAGGATGCATACAGTCATTATGCCTCACAGGTCTTTCTATTTCCTCAGGGGTGTACATTGGGCTGCCTTTTGTGGTCTTCAAGAGAGAATACTCCATTACATACTGCTTTGCTATGAGATTAATAGGAATTATCTTAGCAAGTACACATGATGCTTCATAAGACACTGTTTTAAAACCCTTTATTAATTTTAAGTCCATTAATCTCTGTATTCTTGCTAATTTTTTTGGTTGTGTAGTTTAGTTAGTCCATTGTACCAAATGTTAAGTCCGTAAGTGAGTGAAGGCAGTATGGCTCCTTTGTACAGTATGTGTAGTGCTTGAGAGGGTAAGCCCCATGTTGTACGGGCTGCTATGGATAGGTTGTGAATTAGGTGTAGATGTTTGTTCTGTAGTCTGTCAATGTGAGTATTCCAGTTTAATTTTTGATCAAATGTAATCCCTAAATATTTCAGTGTAGTGACTCTGTTTATTTCTTGTCCTTGTATGTATATTTTAAGTGGTTGTATTTGTCGTTTTTTTGAAAAAAATTATGTATTGACATTTAGTAGTATTACATTGTACTTTGTGATGTTTTTCCCAGGTGTCTGTGATTTGTGTGATTATGTTTATTAGTACTTGCATATGTTTAAATAGTGTCGAACGTACAAGAATGATTATATCATCCGCAAAAGCTAATATTTCTGCATTATGAGGTAGTTGTGTCTGCAATAAATCATTCACTATCAAATTCGACAATAATGGAGAAACACTTGAACCTTGTGGTGTTCCTAGAGTTTAGTAATGTTTTGTGTAATAATAAAAGTCTTCCTGCCCTTAAAGAAATTTTGGATTAGTCTGTAAATGTTTAATGGGCAGTTGAGTTTATGTAAGGCTTTGAATACAGATGGCCACCAAGCATTGTCAAATGCACCTTTTATGTCAAGAGATATTAGGGCTGTGTGCGATGATTTGGTAAATGATTCTTGGATAAATGCAACTGCTTTTCCTAATGCTTCTGCAGTAGAGGTTTGTGCGATGAAGCCGAATTGATTTGGATGTAAGAGATGGTTTGAATGTAGATAGTGTGTTAATCTCTTACAAACTAACTTTTCCAAGACCTTTCCACTTGTTGGAACCAGGGAAATCGGTCGGACTGACGAAATATCCTTCCAGGTTTATTAATTAAAATAAGTTTGGATATTTTCCAAACATTTGGAAAACAGTAATATATCTTCTTAAATATTTCACCAGTAATACCATCAATTCCAGGTGACTTGTTTCTTTTTAAATTTTCTATTACATGAATTATTTCATTGGTTGTAAGAGGTAAGTCATTAGGTGTTTGTGGTTCTATTTCTGCATCTCGTCTGTACTGTTTGAGTAAATCATTGTCTGTAAGTGAATTCTCTGTTTTAATTAGTTTGTCCAGTAGATATTGATAAGTTTCAGTCAGCGTGGATGTAAAAGTTCCGTCTTCTTTTCGAATAGTATTCAGAGTAAATTGTTTCTTTAATTTATCAGCTGAGAATTTGTATGGCCATCCCCAGGGGTTGGTTGGGTCTACATTACTCAAATATTCCTTCCATAATTCTATTTTACTTTTCCTGATTGTCTGTTTGTAAAGTGTTCTCTGTCTTGTATATTCTTGTTTCCTAATTTGTCGTAAGTCGTCATCATTTTTGGTATTTTGATAAATTTTTCTGAATTTGTTAGTCAGTTTTCGTAAGTTCGTTAAATTTTCATTCCACCATGGGTTAAGTTGATGTCTTCTCCTTGAATTGAATTTATAGTTACCATTAGAAATTTTAAAAGACTTATTGCACACCTTAGTTAAAATTTTTGAAAACTTTTCTACTATTTTATTAACGTTGTTTGCATTGAGCAGTAAAGTCATGTTTGAATCCATCGCGTCATCATTTTTAAATTTAAATCCATTAGAAACGAGTTTTTTTAAAGTAATTTCGAAAAGCTCCCAATCAGAATTTTTTATTTTGTATTTGAAACCAAAATTATTTTTATAGCAATGTGTTACTATTGATGTTGTTAGTTGATAAGTTATAGTAAGGTGGTCTGAAAAGTTCTCAATAGTCTTTATTTTCCAATTAATTATGTTGCTATTGAACCTGAAATAAGGTTATGTTTACTTCTACTGATTACACTCATAAAATAAAAACACACAAAGAAAATAATTATGATGCTATATAGGAATAATGCAAAGAGGAATCCATTTAAGTTTGAAAAAAGATTATTAATACTATAATATTCTTGAAATAATAGTTGTATCTGACAGTTGCTCATAAATAATAAAGATATTTTGAAATCAGTGTACTTATTAGAATAATCCATAGCAAAGTTAGTTGTAATCTGTATTTTTTATTAGCCTGTTGAGAAAAAATTTGTAAGTTGGGCATACCTGGCTTAGAGCTGAATGGGATTCTGAAATTTTCAAATGAGGTTTACAATAGCTATTGTAGGTCTTGCAATTGATGCATCTGTGTTCTTCCTTGGTGTCCTTCTTGGGGCAGTCCTGTGCTTGATGCCCTTCCGTGCAGTGGGGGCAGGATCCTGAGCTATGATTCAGCCTCGAACATCTCCAGCATCGACGGACGGCTAGGTAATCTTCCAGCGAGCAGATCGTATAACATAGCTTGAGTCTTGTCCTCAGCGATATGTTTCTTGCTCGTGGGGATACATGGATCACAGCATGTCTTCTTTTATTTGTTTTCGATTCAATAATAAATGCTGTGTATATTTCGTCTTTCATAATACCTAACTCCTCGTTTTGGCTAAGGAGAATGTCAGAGGGTTATGTTTAGTAACCTCTTCTGGAATATTTTTTATTATTAGGCTTGGCTTCAATTTTTTAATTGGATTAGAATTTAAAGTTGAATTGACTTCTTGAAGTTTTGAATGTATTAAAATTAATATATTTTTTATCCTCAGTTTCAACAATAAGGAATCCTTGTCTGGTGCTTCTGATATTTTTTATACCAATCTTTAAATCGACTGGATTTATTAATTGTTTGAAGGTTTTTTTGGTTTCTTCAACTTTTGCTTCGGTTGATTTATTTTTTATTATTAATTTATGAGAAGGTTTGACAAAAGTAATTTTCCTTTTAACAGTATCGGCATAAGATAAAGACGCACTTCAATTTTTTAATTGGATTAGAATTTAAAGTTAAATTGACTTCTTGAAGTTTTGAATGTATTAAAATTAATATATTTTTTATCCTCAGTTTCAACAATAAGGAATCCTTGTCTGGTGCTTCTGATATTTTTTATACCAATCTTTAAATCGACTGGATTTATTAATTGTTTGAAGGTTTTTTTGGTTTCTTCAACTTTTGCTTCGGTTGATTTATTTTTTATTATTAATTTATGAGAAGGTTTGACAAAAGTAATTTTCCTTTTAACAGTATCGGCATAAGATAAAGAGGCACTAACCTGTCCTTCTTTAATTATGTTTTTCTGCTGAGCTTCTTCCTTCTTTTCATGAATTGAACGTTGATAATCTTGAATTAATGTTATGGCTTGGTATAAAAAATTCTTTAGGTTCTTTCTGAGGGTTGAAAACTCACCAATTGGTAACAATAATTTAACTACATTTTCTAGCAACTCAACACTGTCCACCATCTTGGACCATGATGATATATATATGTATATATATATATATATATATATATATATATATATATATATTTATATATATTTATATTGAACTATTATGACCAAACTCCAACTAAACTCATCTTGATAATCAACATGTTCTCTACAGGTTCTCAATTCAAGCTAATGTGACAACCCATTGATCTCTTCGAAGTAATATCATATTTGCTTAATAACTGTCATAATTTTTGAGTAGCTACTATTTAGAAATGTTTTGTGCATAACAATCTTATTTCCAATATTCAATGTACTAAATGTCTATTTAATTCGAAACTCCAACTTACTCACTATTTATGTTTCTCATTGCTTTTAATGAATTGGAAGACTGCTGTTTCTATGTGCAATTAAAACTCGGCATAAAGTATTGCTAATTATATGGCACTGTTTGTTTTGAGTTTTATTAACACAAGTGTAGAGGTGTAACTTTCTTAATATTACTCATCAAACAATATATATTCGTGTTTAAAATATTTAATGTGCTCTATTTACCAAGTAACAATAATAAAAAAAATGTGCAATTATATGTTTTAATGACAAACAAACCTAGAAATTGAAAAAAAAAAAAAAAAAATGGAAAATGATTTGTGAAATGTATTGTGAACGCTGGACGTAGCATAAAAATAAATTAATTTGATAATATTTTTGATCATTATATTGACATAAGCTCTTTTTAAAATGTTATTAAATGTCTTTATTTGTAGAATATAAATTGCCAAAGAAATACTAAAAATGTAAAGGTATTAATATAGTATAAAAAATACACATTCAGTTGTAAGACTATTCAAAGTTTTTGCTCAAATATCAGTTTAGAAAATAGCAATATTTTTCCAAAATAGTAAATGGAAAAGAAACATATTAATCCCCCTCAACCAAAATAATTATAGTTATAGCAAATAAATATTCAAGTGAAACTTATTAGCAAATAGAGCGAATATAGCATAGTAAAATGGGAAACATCAATTCAAAATCAATGTTTTAAGAGATCAGTAATTTCACAATCGTCTTGTAATTAGTTCGCTACTCTAATTATTGAGAGTTACAACTTTTCTAGTATCATCCACTGATTGAAATCAATTTTTGTTCCTGTTGATTATCAAATTATTGTAAAAGTAAGATGAAAAAAATGAGAGTTTCAAGGAAAGCTTCAGTTACAATTGTTTAGTTATTTTAGCAAAAACACGAGAAGTTTCAGCGAGATACAATTATGTAAGCTGCAATATAAATAAGTTTTATTGAATGAACATATAAAAAATTTGGAAACGTATTTACAAACCTAATTGTTAAAGTTATTTCTAAATTAATATTGATTCTTTGAAAAAAGTTATCCTACCAACTAGTTAAAAATGCAGCAACAAATTATATAAAAATTAAAAACCTTTCTGAAAACCCAAAATGAAAGTAAAGAGAATAATAACCATAGTATTATTTAGTAATATTTTTAATTTATTGTTTAATTTAATAAAGTTTTTTTTTATAATGAATATTCTTTTGTATGTATGTTTTATTTTGCTGGTATTACTATGGAGCACATTAAATTCCATCAACTGCTACAATTATTATGAGACAGAGGGAATATTAAACACTATTTATACATGCCTCAAATATCTTTACTTGAAAAATACTTATTAGAAGGGAATATTTAGAGCCAGGCACACTAAATGGATTCCTATTATTATACAGTAATAAAAAATATTATTACAAGTACTTTGCCATTTACATATTAAATACCAAATTTCTCCATAAAATCTTATCAGTTTTGTTTCTCTTTTATATAACAAAAATAAAAAAAAGGTCATTAATAGTTCTATCTAGCAATGAATCATGTTCCTAATTTAAATACATCACATTAGTAACCCAGAAGCCCAGTAAAATAATATTTCAAATTTCTAATTATGAAAAAATAAAAATCACCAAAATGTATCTTGAGTGAAATCCGGTATTTGATACATCTAATTCACAGTTAGACCATTTTTCATTATTTTTATTTGAAGGTTCTTTATTCCTCAATTTTCATTTTTTTTTTAAATTATTTATTTTGATTATAAATATCACTATGCAATTGAATTTTAAGACGAAAAATGTGGAAAATATATTCTGTGTGTGTATTATCATCAATAGATTTTATTAAAGTTCATTGCTAGAAAAATTATTCTGATTTTATTTTTGCTTAAATTTTATTGTTCTATGGTGAAATTTTTATGTTTTAATGCTAATGAAGTTGTGCTAGTTTAAATTTTAGTTGAAGAATACAGAAGAAAAAATTGTCCAACATTAAGCAGTGAAACTACATATCAGTAACCAAGACAGGTGATTCTTCATAAACCACTGAAAATATGATGGCAAATAAGTGACATTTTTTACCTGCTTTATGTTTTTATAGATAATTGTTTCCAGAGGAAGCTTTTCTTCGACAAGATGGATGTGAAGGATGTCCCTGATCTTCTTTCTATCCCTCATGATATTTTTGAGGCTAGGGTCGCGCCATGCAGCATTTGATGGAGCAAAAAGAGTCAGTTCTCTCATTCTTGTAAGGCGTTCCATAAAGTCTCCATCTGTATCTCGAATAACTTCATAAAGTTTGTAAAGAGGCCCATCTTCCTTTTCCTGAAGCAAATTTAATTCATAAGATTTAAAACTTAAAAATACATGTTAATAGATTACTTTAAAATTATAAATAACAAATCAATATTTTAAAAATTCAGTTTAAACTGTTTTAAAAAAAAATGGATTGCTCAATTTAGTACATTTAACAAGAAGTAAACATGACAAAATAAATATCTACGGATAAATGTAATTTTTTCCATTGTAATAATTTTCAATAATGACTTAAAAATGTCGAATTATTCTTATTCATAGACAAGATTGATTATTGTTGAAAACTCTTACATTTAAAATTCTTCAATTTCTCACTAATATCCGTTATTAGGTGCTCTACGTGTTTCATGTCATCAGAAGCCGCTTCTAGAAGAAACTACTCTATAATTCTATTCAAGCCTTAACCTATAATAAACCTCCACATATACTACATCCAGACTAATAAAATAAATATTGTTTTTATCAATCAGCTCTTTAGAATTGATATTATCCTGGTAAGAAATCAATTTACAGAGAAAGCCTTCGACATCAAAGAAATATCCAAATATCTGGAAATAGATTTTTAACCATGATAATATCGATTCTACACAGCAGATTGATACAGCTATATTTATTTTATTAGTCTGGACATGGTCTTACCTGTGAAAGTACGTCCTAGGTTAATGCTCAATTGATACGTATAAAGAGGTGCGAAACATGTAGAACACCAAATAAAGGATATTAGTGAGAATTTAAATTGTTTTAAATATTGGAACTTCTGTCATTTTTAAAATAAATTATAGATAAAAAATGATCACAATTATATGATAATAACCAAGATGTATCACGGTGTCTACTACTTTTTTGGAAGCCAATTTTCTGATTTTAAAGGCAAATTTCGTGCCAAATAAAAAGAAAATAATTTCATTTAAAAAGAAAAAACCTAATCTTTTAGATTAAAATTCGCTGTAACCTTACACGGATTACATATCTATAAACATACAATTTAAAACTGTTTAAAATGTGCATCATATGATAAAGAGGATAGTTACTTTAATTTTAAAAGTGAAGAAACAATGGTACTGAACATTTTAGAATGACTATGGAATCTCAAAAAATTCAAACAATGGTAGCAGAATTCAAACTTTCAAAAATATTACTAACTAAATATTTGGCAATGTACATAATTTAGTAAATTAAAGAGTACATAATTTCAATATTAAAGTCTGCAAGAAAAAGCATTAAAAATATATGTAAATAATGGATAATTGATGTGAAAAATGCAACAACAAAGGAATCAAACAGAGAAGGGGATGGGGAGACAGATAGAATTGAGTCACCCCACGAAAACGGCGACAATTACGAATGCGCAGAAGTCCTCAGATTATGATGAGACTTCTGTAAACTGAAATTTTGAGACGTGGTATGAAAGTATTTTGTCAATATAAGGGCTGCCTTCTGCAGGATGTTTCCTATGTCATAATTGACAGCCAGTTGACATTTCTTTTTCAGTAAGATAACTGTTATTTTTTGTCCAAGTTGGTTTGTCAGTTTTTGTGACCAGATATTTTCATCTACTATTTGTTTTAATAAATTGTCTTACTTATTTAATATCAATAAAGAAAAAAAAATAAATATGATGTGACTTTTACTAATGATATGAGGTGATGACTTTCAAAATGGGTCCATTTTATCATCAAATTAATTCATTTTCCAAAAACTTTTTTTTCCCTCATAGCAAAACTTTTTTTTTTTTTTAAATTCATTAAATATCATCAAAAATAAAAAAAATGAATGTTACTGTGGCCTCATAAATATTAATTTCCTAAAGGAATTTTACTAGCTTAGACGTTTTTTGTGTCTCTTGAATAGCTTATCGATTTGGACATATCCTTTTTTGAAAGTCGATGCCTCATATGATCAATGAAATAATGGTTTAAATATTACTTAAATAAATTGGGGCAGCAACACTAATTCTAATGAAACTTTTCTTTGTTTTTTTCTTCCATGAGATTTCCTATTTTTCTCATTGGCACTTTTGTTGATGGTGGCATGATGGTTGATGTATTCTTGTGGATTTTGTACATATCAAGATACTTTTAAGGGCTTTTTAATCATCAGGTTGAATTGTTCAATCCCTCCGATGATGTATATTTACACTTAGCACTTTCATGGATAACTACAAATCATCCCATGATTTTGGGGATAACTCCCCAAAACTTTTTTTTTTTTTTTTTTTTTTTTATGATAACCTTTGGCAAAATTATATCTGGCTTTAAAAATGTATAGCTTATGAACATGGCGTCTTATCAAAAAATAGTGTCACACCTCAGACAATATTATAACAAATATGTATGGCACTTTTATAATGAAATCAGTTTAGTAGATCTTGAGATATCTTGCACATTGAAGAAAGTAGTTTCAAATATGGAGGTTTAAAGCCAACGGAATATACCGGTTTCCTTTGGTCACTGAAGTTAAGTAACGTCGGGCATGAATAGTACCTGAATAGGTGACCGATCCCACAGAAATACACATATTTATATTAATATAAAAAAAAGTGACATTTTATTTATTTTTCCTCTTGTGTGTCGAAAGATTATTGAAAAAAGAAAATAATAAAAGATGCTTGGTGCCATTGGCCATAGCAGTCGACGCACCATAATAATAATAATAATAAAAAATAAAAATAAAAGATGCTAAATTCCCTAGGCCTTTTTGCCATTTTCATTCTGGACATTCGTTCAACAGCTTAAAATTCTACTGTTTTCTAATTATTTAAATCTAGGTTATTTTGTATAGATGAATAAGTAAATTGAAAATTTACAGATAATATAAAAAACACCAACTGCTCCTTTTTTAAAATCAAAATGTACTAAGGATTATTTATATAAACAAAACAAGGCAAGCCATGCAAGCTAAGTTCAATTCGTCCAAGATTTTCAGTAAGCATACAGATATTCAGAGTTGATGCATCTAAAATAAATATAATATTGTATAAACTAAACATTCCTTACAAAATTTTAATTAAATATGATTGAACAAATTATTCAAATGATTGAAGAATTTGAAAATATCCCATGATTATCAATTACTATTTATTTTTTAAAAAATGATCAGAATATAAAGAAGTAATTATAATGGCCTAGTTGTCCAAGTGCCGTAAAAAAAAATAATAATAATAAAAAAATTTAAAGAAGTAGACTTGAACAAAACGCCTATCATTCTCATATTTTTTTAAACATTTCCCATCAAGTTAATATTTATTAAGAGTTTCATCCTGTTTCACTTCACAATTGTCTTGTTCAAAACTTTGGTCTTTCAATATTAGTATTAAAATCGCTTAAAGAAGAAAATGATTAGTTACTGAGCTAGATGATTTGTAACAGATTGAAACAACTGTTATCAAAATCTCAAAATAAGAACAAAGGAACATAAAAATAGGCCAGATTCTGAATTTCGACAACACTGGCCCTCAGCAGGACACAGCGAGGCTGACCGCTTACTGTTCATTTTACATTGCTGGAAGAAGTCTGCACAGATGGACATTCTAGAAAGTATTGAGGCACTTATGGATAACATCATCAGTCCATGTAATTTAAATAAAAGGACGGATACGTTTCAAACTGATATGCTGAGTCATGTCTCTGTACAGGCCCTCACCCTTCAGTCAGCCCTTAGCTGTCAAGCTGAACTCATTATAAGGTGAGTCGCTCTCCTCAACTTTATTTCATTTTAATCATGATTATTGTTTTTTAATTTTTTCTGTTTATGTATTGACAAAACACAAATATTGTGATTATTTATTTATTATTTTATGTGTAGTTTTATGAACATTTTAATATTAAGATGTATGCTATTATGCAACAAAATATTTTTATGTATTTATTTTGTCACAGCTCTGAAGATGTTTGCAGGAGCTTCTGAAAGCGCTTAGCATGAAGAATAAAATTTGTTGATAGTGAAGGAATTGAAAATATTTCATTTTCCTGGATACTGATATTATGATTCCAAATGTCTTACAACACTTGTACAAAATAGCAGGCCTTATTTGACTGCTTGTTGGCATACCATTGGATATTATTTGAATTGAAACCAAGATGCATAGCCAGTGAGTATGAGCTAACCGTGGTTCAGAGAATAATGGAAAAACAGTAAGGAGGAATGCCTTGTTGGAAGCTGGATTACCCACATCTATGAAAGAGGGGGCAGCTTATATTCCACATATATATCTTCTCCCTATCAGCGAGAATGGGTGTGTTTTGGTAAGAATGGACTTAAAGTAGCATACAAAAGTATTTAAAAGATGAAGTTATTGTTTTAAATCTATTGATGATGACCCCTTACCATCAAGAACAATATCCATTAATTTAATGTTTTAAAAAAAAATAGGAACTGTCTAACTAAATTAAAAATATTTCAATCGCTTTAACTGATATCAATAATTCAGGTTTTATTTTTTTTTGGTTGAATTTAGATATGTCAACCTTTGAGGCCACTAACGCAATAATTGAGTTAGTGAATTTGTTTTACAAAAAAATGATGCTAATAAACAAACAAACTTCAACAAACTCTTTGATACGCTTCGCACTAGTATTTCTACAGTGACACAATTAAAAAATCTGTGTTTTTCAGTTATGACTATGAAAGACTTGGTAAATATCTCTTTACCAACCATTAAAACTGCATATACCTAGCTTCATAGCTTATACACCAGAGGGCACTTGTGTTACTTCCTGTCTTAATGCTATGCCCCCTACATAGGCAAGACAATATACTGACACATTTTCAGTCGAGTTTTATTTTGACCTGTGTCTCTTTTGAAATACTAGTGCGACATCACACATTTTGGGCTCAATTATGGTTTCAGTTTTGCAAATATTAGTCTCCTCTTAGTTTTATTTATTTATTTATTAGTAAAATAACTTTAGAAATAAAAAAAATCAGAAGATTATATTTTTGATTATTAAGTATCTGTTTGATTAATCAAAAACAAAAAATAATGAGAAGGTGACCTCCATTTATTTTTCAGTAGCTCAAATTTATAAGTACAAAAAATCACCGAGATCTTTGCATTCTGAGAAGCACAAAAATAATTTAAAACTGGGATGAATAAATCTTAATGGGCCATTAAACAAACACTAAGAAGACCCTCACAAAACCCCTTTTTCTTCTTGCTTAGATATTAAACTGTATCATTAAAAAACCCAAACATTCAAATTAGAAAATAACTATGGAATTTCAAAAGGAGGCACTATACCATAAATTTGTAGGCTAAATTTACAGCATCTAGGTATTTTTATTCATATTTGGCTGAAATGAATGTTTTTGATGTAAAATCAAAAGAAGATTTCCTCACTCAATTGACTTACAAGCAATAAAAGCATCATGGACGTACAAGCAAAAGCTATCTCATGCTGAAAAATGTATAAGGATTCAAACAATTTCTCTAATTTATTTTCCTAAATTCATAAGTCTAAAGTTTCAGGTGAATCATATGTTTTTTTTTTTTTTTTTATTTTTTTTTTTTTTTTTATTTTTTTTTTATTTTTTTTTTTTTATTTAGATATCAAATATAGTATTTTTGTTCGGGATGAAAAAGACTAGTCTTCCCACCGAACCAAATTAGTTTGTCTCTTCCCTAAGAGAACTTTGCTTATTATCAATTGAATGTTTAGTTTTTGGTTTAAAACCAGGAATTCTGAACACAGTTAAAAATCAACTCCCAGGAATGGTTAAATGGATGTTGATGATAATCTAGTATAATGGAATACAATCATTAGAGGTTTAGTTGAGATTTTGTTTAAAATAAATTGTCATATGAAATGCAGCATTTTTTTTTTTTTTTTTTTTTTTTTTTGTAAACCAATATTTCAACTTAAAATGTAGGTTCGTGTTTTTATGAATAACAACAAGACCTAATTCTAACTAAGCTAGGAGAGGTTCTTCAGATTGACCCAATTCCTTCCATTAAAATAACTAAATTTAAATTATCTTTAATCCGCAAGAACTTGAGTTATTTGTGATTATTCATTAAGAATAAAATCTTACAAATTTTTAGTGAAGAAGGAATGATAATTTAAAAGGGTATGCATATTTAGACAAAAATTTTATCATAAAGGCTAGTACACACTGGGATACAATGTTGTGCAACATTGTTGCAGAGCTGAATCTCGATTGTATCTGGATTGTTGCGACTCTGCCGCGCAACATGTCCCCGTGTATTGCTGGTCTACCTGATACAAGAATTTGAGTCACACTGGTTTGGGACTCACTGATACATTGTTGCACAACATTAAGAGTGTGGACGTGTTGTGGAGCAGCCCCCAGTCTATAGTCAGCCCTCGGCGGTTCACCGTACGGACTTATAGTTCAATTTCTTTCAATATTTAGACGACTGAATTGACAATAAAGTTAATAGAGCACTTACAAATGCGCTCATGTTGCTCTGAATATAAATTAATATATGTATCCAACTTTAAATCAACATAGTGTATACAGCGCTAATAGCCAAATAGTTGATGGGCCGTTAAAAAAAAAAAAAGTCCGTCTCGCAGGAACTGCATCATCTTAGCACGGTTCCGTTCATATCTCTAGTCTAATTTGGAAAGATTAAAATAGAAGCAGTTATTATTTTGGTTTCACCAGTCTTTTTTTTTTTTTTAATTAATTATTATAATGGCGTGTCAACCCTTAAGGTCACTAACGCCATTCCTGTGTGTAGTAAAGTCTTGAAAGGTCATGATTTACGATGTTACCTGGAATGGTCGGCTAACACTAGGTCCCGCTAGTTACAAGGTCTTGGAAATCTATATTTCTAACAATAAATTGTTTTTGTTATTTTACTTAACTAGTTATATTGTCAAATACATTATCCAACTATAAGCAAATAAAAAATAACAAGGAGTAAAACAGACAAAAAGAACCGTTCGAATAAACGAAATCAATTAATTTAAAGTTTTAAGCACTTATTTCTCCGATTGACATCGCCTAGTTAAAACTTTCTTCAGAACCTTTTTTGTAGAGCATTTAGTAAGCTTTCGAATGGTAATCATCCGCTTTACAAGATTGTCAACTGTTTTTGAGATACAAACGAAAGTATACAAAATTACCAAAACTTTTTATGTCTGTTAATAAAATATTTTATTCTAACCCTTCCTTAACTCCAAACGTAACACAAATTTCAACATATTAGTTTTAATGAAAGTAGAACATGCAGAAAATGTTTCAACTGAATTCCATGATTCTAAGTACCCAAACCAAAAACGGTATTCAAAAACTATTTTTCCAATTTTTTCGAAAACGGTTAAAGCTATTGCCTTGAAAATGGTTTCATTCATTTTCCTAGCCCAAGAAGCATATAAAACGAGTACTTACACGCTTATGAACTCAAAAACGTAAGTGTTACGATTTTTTTTTGCGCGAATTTCACCCCAAACGCCATCTTCCAGTAGGCGGATTTTGCTGGTTAACGAACTTGACCTTTCAAATTAGACGAAAGATTTTTGAACCAAATTTCATTAAAATCGGACCATTCATCTGGGAGCTACAGAGCGAACAGACAATATATATATATATATATATATATATATATATATATATATATATATATATATATATATATATATATATATATATATATATATATATATATATATATATATATATATATATGTATATATACACACAAATTTTAACCACTATCATTTTCGGTCTCTATGGGTTCTGAAACGCAAAATTTTCTAGTCGGCACTTCCGGATTGCGTCATAAGATCAACCTTATAAGCGGGGTTCCTCCCTATGGGGGAGGGAGGAACCGCGCTAAAAAAAAAGTGTATATTTTACTTATTAATAAAAAGAAAAGAAAGACAACACTAATAATATATTTTTATTTGTACCTATTATTATGAATGTATATAAGGGGGGCTTAGGTGGCTGTCATAAAATCCTTAATATTAAATTAAATAAAATCACTTAGTTTAGAAAAAATAATGTTTATTGGGTGTAATAGCATTTTAGTTGGTTACCTACTCCAAGTTCTAGATTGTTAGTATTCTATACCCCCTAAATGCTCCCAGCACCCCCCCCCCCCCACAATTATTACCTATATAAGCCCATGCCTATTATGTTAATAAATAATTCGTTACTTTTAAGGAATGTCTTCAAAACAATGATTATTGCCTCACACACTTCTGGAAAAAATGCATATATACTTTGCTTATAAAAGTATAATTAGACTTTAGAGATATTTAATTCTAAAAGTATTCATAAGACTTGTAAACAATTCTTCACTTGCAAGGAACCTTAGAGTAGTAGCAAGTTTTACGGTAGGAGAAATTGAATTTCTAAAGTTTGTATCTTTTTTAAACACCCTTGGTCCAACCATTTGCAAAAGAATCTCAAAGCCAGAGCGTAATTCTTATGATGTTGACAAATCCCATTCCATCTTCAAGTGTCAATGTATTTGAACGCTTTATTGTTGGTTCTGAACAATTTTCGACATCACCACCTTGGTTTTTTCACATTTCGATTTTTTATTAACAGTAACAACGATAGAGAAACACCTGCGAGGCCAGCTCCTGAGAAATGTTCGAGGGAACTGGCTGTCTCAGCTCCTGAGAAATGTTGAGGGAACTGGCTATCTAGTGTGGACGCGATTCTTTGTTGTGGGGCAGCCTCGAAACAGACGCGCAACATTGTTGCGGGACAGCTCCTTGTGCCCAGCAACAATGTCCCGCAACTTTGAGTCTCAGTGTGTACTAGCCTTAAGGCATGCACATTTTTAGACCCCTAAAGTAATAACAATCTGACTTCCACCATATGAAGCTATCTCCTACATCCCAGACAGTTTGGGATATAATAAGCAAACTCATATAATTAATGTTTATGAGCTAACCATTATTAATCATGCCAAAAAAAATATTTAGCAAAGAAATGTAAACAATAGATACTATATATAACTTATGGATAGTTAAATTTAAAAAAAATAAAATAAAACTTTACTAAAATGAGATATCAATTATCTCAAATAATAACCAAGTAAAGAAGAGTTTTGAGTACTTACAATGCCCTGTTCATGCAGACATGCGAACATCGAGAACAGAAAAACACAATAGTACACAAATAGTAAGTACAGATTACAAACAAACATTACAAATATGTAATACACATTAATAAAAATAAAAACGATTCAATGAAATAAACATTATTATTAAATTTAATCTTATTTTTTTACCTATCTTTTTATAAAAAAATGTAAATAGCCTGGAAATTTTGCAGTAGACATATATATTTATTTAGTTTTAATTTAGCGATTAGCTCATGAACAACAAGAATTAAATAACCTAATTTGAGTGACATTTGTCACTTATTTTGATATGCTCAAATACATAATGCTTTTAGGTAATGTATGTCAATATAAACAAATGTGTACAAATATTTAGTACCATTTAATATTTAAACCTTTTAATAGGAATTTATGATGTTTAAAAATTGTTATTTTTTGTTAAATGTTTTTACTATATTAGTGTTACAATATTTTTAGACTATCTAGTTTGTCATAAATAATATTATAAGACAAATAACTACCTACTATTTTAAATAAATGTAGACTTTAAAAATGAGCTTATTATTTTTTTCTTTTTTTTTTTTTTAGTGATCATAAAAATATTCTTAGTCTTCTAATAAATAGGATATGTTTATTTACAAGATGTTTGTGTGGAATAATAGTGAATATGTTAAGCAATTATGAATATTTATTGTGCGTGCATACAATGAATATGTAAAATGTCTTGTATTTACTGGCAATTAATAATTGCCTCCAAGGTTTTCAACTTTCCAAAAAGTGACATTATCAGTTGTAAAAATTTTCAACTTTTCTGCCTCGTAAATATTACCAATGCTTAAACAGAGTTTTATAAGGTATATAAGGTCTTATTGTTTTATAAGGCCGCAATCAAAGTTTCAGTAAACCTAGAGTTGTTTTATTTATTTATTTATTTGTGAGCACCCCGTATCGAAGGCGATTCCTCGAAACCTAGAGTTAACATTAATTAAAAAATATTATCCTTTTTTTTTTTTTTTTCATTTTTTATTTATCCTGTCGGAAGGGATCTTTGGATGTGGAGATAGTTGGAGTTTGGATGCAATAGTTAATAAACTATGTTTTAAAATAAAAATAACCTTATATTCTTAATCTTTCAGCTTGAATTTCAAGCCTTCATCAGGGCTATAAAAAAAAAGTGGCCAGAGTAAGTAATAATGAAAATATAAAAAAATGAATGAAGGGACACTCACCCACCAAAAGCCCCTCATTACCGGTATGATTCCCACTTCGAACAGCTTCTTTGGGAAATCTTCAAGAGGTTACTGTATTTTTCCCTAAAGGGGACCCACTACATTTTCATGATATTTATGGGGGACTAGCTCTGTTCCCCTCCCACTTCTTCTTTAACAAGACCCTGCTTGTAAAAGAAGAAGTGGGACATTTAGAAACACAATAATATTAGGAGTAAGATGTTTAGAGAATATACTTCCCACATTCATAATAAAAAACAAAGATACTCCTTGTTTTAAACCTTAAATACACAAATGTTCAGAATACAAAAATTCACATGAAACACAATTAAATTATCACAAAAATCATTCACACAAAATGAAGGAAATCGAGGAGAGAAAAGACAAGGCTGTTTTTTGATACCACAGACATGCAATTTGAATATTACTCAAATAGTCTACACACAAAGAAGAATGTTTTTGGCAAGGTGTAAATTATATGAAGAGGAAAATGTTAACAAAGAAGTAGATGATTAGTACCATAGAATACCAAGTTAATATTGAGACACAGATATGTTTGAAAACCTTACCTTGAATGACTGTAGTTCAATTCACAACAGGAAGCAGACAAAGAAAAAACAAAAAACAAAATTTATAGAAAATTAAAAAAAAAAAAAAAATCAAAATTTACATTATTTAAATTTAATTTAAAAAAAAAATCAATAACATGTCATGGACACATATAATTCGAAATTATGGCTTCCAAATTATAGTTTCACAAAATAAAATTTCCTCAAGCTAGAGAATTTATTAGGCAAAATACGGAGACGGCAATTATTTTTCAAGTTAAACGTGGAGCTGTGTCAGCCAAGAAGTAATTTAGTTTTTAACATTCCGTATATGTTTCATAAAATATTTTGAAAATTCAACAAAGTTATAATGAAATTTAGAACATGGAAATCAATGAATACTTACGAGGATAAACTATTTTAATATGCTAATTCAAAATCAAAGCCTTCTCAGACTTCATTGTCATATTAAAATTTGCATGTCAAAATTTTAAAAAAATATGTAACAAGTATAAAACAAATTGAATTTATCTAGAATAAATTACCTTCATTATTAAGATATTCTATAGTATGATGTAAATGAAAAGAGAACATGAAACTGTATTAGGCTTTTCATTAAATAATTCTTTTCCTCCTAACTCTGTTAACTTTATCGGCACTTTTCAAATTTAGTACAAAATATTTTTTACACTTTTACTAAGCCCCTTTCATCAGAATGCTTCAAGGTAACAGTTAAATATATTGATCATCAATTAGATATCATTACATTTTCCCCACCATGACTATAAAATAATCACTAATACATTTTTAGTTAAATTATTCAATGCTAATGTTACAATACATTACAAGCTGGCATTGCATTGCTGAAACATCATTGCTTTGTTCTGAGTATTTATTGTAAATGGAAAACCAGGAGTATAAAGGGTTGATATCCCACATAAGAATAAAGTGAAAGCACTATTGAAAAATAATACATTAAAAAATAAGCCCAATAATAAAGGTACAAACCTCGAGGAATTGTGTAACTGTCGTATCTACTACCATAAGAGGTCTATGAATGAGGTGCACTACGCCATTTTTTACTGGAATATTGGCCTTCACAATTTCAGCCAGAACCACGCCATTTGTGTGTTGTTGGTCACCAACTATTGTGTGGCTTTTAACATATTCTGGAAAGAAAATTAAACATTTTTTGTTAAAAGACATTTTTTTAACCAACAGGAAAAAGTATTCATTCTTCTCAGTACACCCATTAAAGTTTAAGTTACTTTATTTACTTATAATTAATTTATTATTGTATAAAATCCTTATTTTTGGACCAATATCAAAATTACAAGTATGTAAATATGGTGCCCACTAGGCATGAAAACTTTAATAAATCAGGTCACGAGGACCCAGAGGGGCAGATACTTCATCTGATTCATAATCGTATTGCACACTAGAGAGATAGTGTGGTCAGTACTATGCTGCACGATTTTCCCCTTTGCAGGTACCCATTAATAAAATGGGCTGGCTGGGCCTAGGGACAGTCTGGGACCCTTAATCCAACCCATGAACAAAGACATTAGAAGATAAATCTTTGGTATGCTCAAGCTTTGAACTCAGGTCCTCCAGCATATTAGTCGAGAGCTAACGTCACACCCTGAAAACATTAATAAAGGGCAAAAAGGAGTATATCGGATATGAATGTTGGCCATTCTAAGGTTATTTTCTATTAAAAATTAAATTAGGCTGAGGAAATTGACATTCAATTTAAATATAAAATAAACAAGAAATATAAAATATTTTGGCGTGATAAAGGTGATAAAAATATGTTAAGCTTAGATTGGATAAAAGGAAAAAAGTAACCAATAGTAATCAAAATTTCATTAAAAAGTAAGCACAAATTTACCATTAAAGTTAAGATTAATTTACTTTTACTTTGAGGGCTCAAGACTCATTTTCTGGAGAGTCTGAGTTTGAAACTCCAGTGCATACTAATAATTCTATCTTTTAATGGTTTTCGAGGATCGGAATGAGGGCCCAAGACCCATCCCTAGGACCAACCAGCCCTGCAAAGGGGGAATCAAGCGGGCGGAACATAGTTCTAAACGCACTATAACCCTAGTGTGCCACAAAGTGAAGAATCAGAAACCTGTCAGTATATATCTGATTTTTTCTTTTTTTTCTTTCAATTTATTTAATCTGTAATATTAAAGTAACCAAATTTTGTTAGCATGCTAAGATATTCAATATTTGATTAACAATGAAGAACAATAAGAAAAGCTCATAGATTTATTTCACTTCAGAAACTGTCTCGTGTTTCTGTTTTGAATTTCTAAAGGATAATTTTAACTTGTTCCGTTTTTTAAAAGAAAATATGTTTAGATGATGCAGTTCCTGCATCAGACTTCTTTTAATGTCGGTGGCCTTGGAAAGAAAAGAATAACATAAAATATTTATGCTAAAATGAGGCAGGTAATTTCATAGTTCTATTTTTATACATACTTCTAGTCTCTTTTCCATCGGTTTCTGTGCTGAAGGAAATTGTGACTTTTAGTGTATCTGTGTACGATAATGTTTCGAATTCCATGCCGTCTTCCGTTGGAGCTGTGAAAAGTACCTTGTTTGGTATGACATGTCCATCAATCACTTTTGAATCTATTTTGTCAGGCCGGGGTGGTGGCTAAAAAAAAAATAAAAAAAAATGAGAACATGAAAAATTTATATTATAATTCATCCACTACGATTAATGTAGTTGTAATAAATAATACATATATTTTTTAAATAATGATACATCTTTTTATTTTTAGATTTTTTTTTATTTGTTTTAATATAAGCATATATTTAGAAAAAAACATGTATCATACCATATATTTGATGATTATAACAACAAAGCAGTAAAAGACAGCTATTATTTTCAATGATTTTGAAAAATATTTTTAGATTTTAGACAAAAGCAATATTGTAAATGTCGAGGGAACAAAAAACTCAGTACATGAAGGCTTCTGTAAATTTGTGTTTATTTTATTGTTGTTACTGTCATCGGGTACAATAGAGCTTTTAGGTCGAGTTGCTTTCCCCTTAGGGGGCTCTGATTCTATCCATCTATATTGTAAATTTAAAGATTTGTGTGTTAGAATTGTATGAAAAACTACACAGAAATATATTTAGGAAAATTTATCATAGTAACATCTGGTAACTGCATTCAAAAATCAAGACAAAACACAAAGACAAACACGAACAGGTCACTTCGGTGCATATTGAGATAACAGAACTCTGGTGAAGAAGCTTTGTTACCAACGATTTGCTTAAATTTCATCATTACAACTTACCTGAAATGCAAGCTTAGAACGATTTTTCTTAACAATCTGGAAACATATTTATACTTTTAAACTATTTCAAGTTTTGTCAATCAATTAGGATTTTTTTTTTTTTTTTTTAATAATTTCATTAAAATAGACCATAAATAGAAATTCATAAATAAATAGAAATTCTTTTGAGTCAGGTTGAATGTATGCCTGGCTCAAAAGACTTAAAAAAATGTAGAGCCTTTGTGCCAGGTATACATTCAGTTTCCAAATTCATCTTTTATTGTAAAGATGGCAGAGGGTCATAACAATTCAACCTCCCATAAATATCCTTCAATAAGTTGACTAAATGATTCAATTCTACAGACACCTCTTCAGGAGCAACTTAACTTTATATACATATCATTGGAGCCTTAACTAAGGATGACTGTCCAAAGGTAGGGCCACAATCAGACTACTACAAGAAAAATGACTGTTGTCAATCAGCTGTTTATAATAGATAGATAGCCATGGTTTAAATCAATTCTGGAGGAAGTTTTCATCATTAAAAACTATTGAAATAAAACACGACTGATATCAACATTCCTAAATAATGTCTATTATATTGAAAAATATATATTATTATATTATAATTGATGATGTTTAGGAAATTTGATGTCTGCTGTGTTTTATTTTATAATTTCTTTAATAACAATATAATTTTTCACTGAAATCAATTTAATTTTTTTTTTTTTTTTTTTTTTTTTTTTTTTTTTTTTTTTTTTGGTGCATCGACTGCTATGGTCATTAGCACCATCAAATATGAAACTATCTATGATAAACAATTCTTTTGGATTTTTTTTAATATCCTTTACTATACAATTTTTTTTAGCTGTCCTGCAGCCAAGGTAAGAACAAAAAATATGAAGGTTGATTTAGTCTGGGTTCTGTCATGGTATCTTAATACCATGACTGGGGCATGACGCCCCATGTGCGTCATTACGGACCTCCCCGCTAAGGAGGGCAGAGTTAATACTGATTTATATTCAGAAGAAATAACAGAAAAAACATTATAATACATGGATGAGGATGAATGATACGTTTGGTAAGTGTGTGCGATAGCTAGAGCTTAAATTTGAATTGAGTTTTATTAAGATTAAGAAGAACCCTGACTAAATCTACCTTTACATTCCCAATAGTCAGCAATCTCTTCTGAATCAATAATGAAAATAAATATTTATTGATTTTCGTAGGTCAAAATTAATACAATAAATATGTATGTATGAATGGGGTTTAAGGACGAAGAACGTCAAAGGTTACCATCGTCCTGTAAAGTGTTTTTTCAATGAAAATTATTTTGTACTATAAAGGTATTACAGGAGTCAATTGCACTACATATATTGTCAAGAATGCTCTTAAGTTGTAATGTTATATAATGTTCAAAAAGGGTTTTTAAAAATGGTTCTGAAACTGCTATGGCTAATATAATTGTTTTTCATGGATACTGCTAAAATAATAATTATGGTGATATGAGCTTGGTCCGTTACGGCATATTATTTAAAACTGTACGCAATCAATGCATCTGCGTTCAAGGTATAGAATATATACAGAAATTATTTATTTTTATTAATATATTTATTTTATTTTTTTTTATTTATTTATTTATTTTTTATTTATTTATTTTTTGTTTATTTATTTTATTTATTTATTTATTTTAAATTTTTTATTTTATTTTTTTATTTTATTTTTTTTTTTATTTATTTTTTTTTATTTTTTATTTTTTTATTTTTTCTATATTTCTGTATATAATTTTGATTTTTTAAGAAAATTTAATACTTTGTCCACCATGGAGGGGTTGTCTGCAAGTGCTTCAGATATATCTTTTGGAATTTCGTTCTTCTCTAGGGCTTCTTCGTATAACCTAACCTGCATAATACAATAAATAGTAACCAATACTAATTGCCTGTAAAAGCATAGCACCATTAAAATAAATGAAGTAATTAGAACTTATAATTCTAAGGAAAAACATTAAGAACTCTAATTATTCAAATAGTTTTTTTGAATACTTCAAAATGCTTGAGTTATTATAATTAAAAATCCTAACCTGGAATCCTTCATCCACAGGAATGAAAAAAGTATGCCTTCCTTCTCCAGTAAATATATGCTGCTTGTTATTGTAATTTACACGGTGGCGAAATGATCTGAAATTACAAATTTCATAATTTTAAAACCATCCTTAAACTAAATGTATGATGTTAATAATATCATTAATTATATTAAGTGATCTTGTTCTTTACAACGTAGATGCTAATATTCAGTCTGTTCACAATAATCAAATATTATAGTAATTGTAACAAAGCATTGGTTCTAAAAAAGTGACAACATAAACTTCTTTCATCTCCTTGGAATTCTTTATACATATTTTAGAAAAAATATATTTTTTGTTTGAGTTTAAACTGTAAACATATTTTAGACTTTTGTGTTGCATAATTGTAAAATTATACAAACAGAATTAATTAAGAACCTTCCAGATCTAAAGGAGTTAGTTTGTAAAATTAATTCCTTATTGGGAAAATAAATCCAATTTTGTGAGCTTCTTAGTTTCTTAGTCTAGCTAACATATATTTACGTTCTTATCTACTCAAGAGATACATTTTAGAAAAATTTCAAGGAGCATAAAACATTTCATGAAACATGCGTTACCAGGTCTTGGACTATAATGAATTTGAATAGACTGGGGTGGGCTGGGCATGTTGCCACATTGGAAGAAGTTGACGGAAGAAACTCCTGACTGAAACTTTCTATGTGACCCGAAGAAGAGGAAGACCAAGAAGATGAGGCCTGTCATCGTAGCTGGGTCTAACCTGGGTGTCAGGAACTCGATGAGTTCATCACAAAATAGCTCTTGGAGGAGGCCTAGCTTCTACATAGTGAAGTACTAACAAGGGGAGTATTGTTAGTGAAGTACTAACAAGGGGAGTATACAGCGATTGGGTCACCGAATTGTACCAATTTTTTCTGGTGATTCTACATAGAAAAATAGTCGACCCTGTCCGAGCGTTCCGTCCAATGCGCCTTAGGAGCCGAGAAATAAAATAAAATAGGTTGAAAATGCTTTATTTTTTATATCGAGTTTAGAAAATGATATCGACATGATTCTTTCACCAATTCATTCGTTTTATAGAGTAGATTAAAAGAAAAATAAAATCGTTAAACAATAATTTATATTTCGTCAAATATATTCAAAAATATGCTTACGTTTTCAGGTAAACTAGTATTATACATTTTTTTACACCAAAAATAATAGCAGATTTAAAATCAGCACCCCAAGAAACCCTAATATAGTGAATATCATTGAAAACAAAAAATAGTGATTTTTCCAAGTCTGGAAGAGGCTAAATATTTGTAAGCGAAAAAGTAATGTGACGTTTTGAAATTCAATATCTCCTCTTGAGATAATCCGATTTTTACGTCATTGAAATCTTTCGAAAGAAGAAAGACTCCTTTTTCTAACCATATAAATGATTATTGCATTATCTCAAAAGGTACTTGCGAAAAATGGTTCTCAAAATAAAAACGAAATGTAAACTTGTTTGCATATAACGTCAATTCCTGAACACGTAAAAACACCCCGATTGGACGGGAATGTGTCACATTATGGCCTTTATCGACCCTCCAAGTTTGGTTTGAATCGGGTAAATATTCTCTGAAATATGGCCGGATTCTTGAATCTTTAACAAAATTTTAAGGGTCAAATTTTGGGAATATTTTAAAAATAAAAAAAAATGTATTTTAAATTTCGCTAAGGGGGGACCCTTAAAATTTTGTTAAAGATTCAATAATCCGGCCATATTTCAAAGAATATTTACCCGATTCAAACCAAACTTGGAGGGTCGATAAAGACCATAATGTGACACATTCCCCTCCAATCGGGGTGTTTTTACGTGTTCTGGAATTGACGTTATATGCAAACAAGTTTACATTTTGTTTTTATTTTGAGAACCATTTTTCGCAAGTACCTTTTGAGATAGTACAATAGTCATTTATATGGTTAGAAAAAGGAGTCTTTCTTCTTTCAAAAGATTTCAATGACGTAAAAATCGGATGATCTCAAGAGGAGATATTGAATTTCAAAACGTCACATAACGTTTTCGCTTACAAATATTTAGCCCCTTCCAGACTGGGGAAAATCACTATTTTTTGTTTTCAATGATATTCACTATATTAGGGTTTCTTGGGGTGCTGATTTTAAATCTGCTATTATTTTTGGTGTAAAAAAATGTATAATACTAGTTTACCTGAAAACGTAAGCATATTTTTGAATATATTTGACGAAATATAAATTATTGTTTAACGATTATATTTTTCTTTTAATCTACTCTATAAAACGAATGAATTGGTGAAAGAATCATGTCGATATCATTTTCTAAACTCGATATAAAAAATAAAGCATTTTCAACCTATTTTATTTTATTTCTCGGCTCCTAAGGCGCATTGGACGGAACGCTCGGACACGTGTCGACTATTTTTCAATGTAGAATCGACAGAAAAAAAAATGGTCCAAATCGGTGACCCCATCGCTGTATACTCCCCTTGTAAGATCAAGTCATTAGCTAACTGGAAAGACATATTTATTTCACACCTATGAACTATTCACCAGCTTCCACTATTCTAAAATGTTTTTTTTTGGCAATTCTAATCTTTGCTATTTCATCTAGTCCATTTTTTTGTTACGGCACGCAAAATATCCTTTCCGACACAACTTAATCCATCGCCTGATGCCTGTATAGTCTGAGGCAGATTATTTCCATCTATTTAAAAAATGATAGATATTATTTTTTAAAGGATTGTTATTTTACGTTTTTTTTACAGAATATTAAAAATCTTATTTTAATTATTTTCCCAAATGTATATTTATGAATACGTTCTTTCCCCCATTTGTCTCTAAGTACCTCGTCTGCATAACACAAAAGGTCTCCTCCTACCCTTGCCTACAATGCTAGTTAAATATATTACAGATTGAAGAGGACAAGTAGCTATACACTAGGGCTTTAGTGCAGAATCCTGCAGGTTCAAAAGAGTAGACGACCAAGTTTATCTGTTTTAAAATTCGAACTTAAACAAAACAATAGCTTAAGTTACAATTTGATGAGGCTTTCCATACAAACTTAAACTTCAAACTGTTATGTAAAATATAATTCCTTACACATTTGCATTTCTAGTGCCACTTATATCTTTCGTTACTGAGGAAATATAAGACCAATGCATGACCAACTCCAGTTATTAAAGGATTCAAAATCATTAAGGGAAACTCAAAAATTATGCTAGAATGAAAAGAAAAGAAAAAAAAAATTAAAAAGACAATTTAAAAGCCTGATGACCTCAAGAGTCTAAGCATTAATACTCCTTCAAAGAAGGGAAAGGCACCACCTCGATGTTAGCTCGAATAGGGTGATAATCCGATATAAGCCATCCCAAAAAATTGTGTTAATACTAAAGGGTTGAAATTTAAATTAAATAAATATAATATTTTTTTTTTTATAACCAGAAAGTATTGTATAAGTCTATCATTATGAAAAGTTAAACTTACCTGATCCTGTGGCTTTCCAGGTCAATATTTTCAGAATTATTCATAAATTCATAAGCATTAGGGTTATAAATAGATATTTCTGGAGAAGTTGACTTCACTGGTTCCAAAACTCCTTCTACTATGTGCAAAACCTAAAATAATATTCTTATGCAAATTTCTTTCTTTATAGGTTGTAATAAATAGGCCGTTTCTAAAAATAATACCTGTCTCTTTCCATTATTATTATTTTGGACGACATTTGATCTTTGTTGAACAATTCTTGCATTGTTTACGTATATTTCATCCCTGTTTTGGTGTCTCACTCGAGTTATCCAAAGTGGTGGATTACCTTCATACTCAGATGAGACGGAATAACCAAGCTGGTTAAGCATAAGTGCAGAATTTGCTGGAAATTATGAAAAAAAAAAAAAAAAAAAAAATTATAGAAGACAGGAAACAAAGGGTTTATAGAAGACTATTGAGAAACATATTGGCACTAGATTAGATTTACAGTAACTCCACAATTCAGGAAATATTACAGTTTTATATTAGAAACACAGGAACTTGGAGCTGAGTTAAAGGAGTAAGGACCGTCGGGGAAACATGATAAAAAATGAAAACTTCAAAAAGTCTGACTCCCAGAAACTGTAAAATCTTAGCCTGTTATCAAAACAATGAAAATACTTTTCAATTTTCAATATCTTCACTTTTTAGAGCTACTGCCCATTTTTGTGAATTGTGGCAATTAAAACACCTAAAACCATTCTATATATATATATATATATATATATATATATATATTAGATAACGTTAGATATCGAGTTCTAGCCTGGAGAGTTAATTTTTTTTAGAAGTAAAGAATTAAAAAAAAAATATTCTTATTGTTATAAGATTGATTAAAATTTGACATGTGATAGCTTGCCACTCACCAAAGCTGTCAAGGGTTCTCTTATTTTTGTTAGAATATTTGTAAAATATATTCTTCAATATTCATGTTTCAACCACTCCATAAAGAAGAGCTTATAAATGACACGGATTTTATTTGTGCAGTAATTTTTTTTAGCACTTTCCTCCGAAGGAAAGTAGCTATTGAGGTTGGACTCATGACGGAATTTTTGAAAAATTTCTTCAAATCTTTATCGATCCTACCTAGTAGACACCGAAAATGACCCCCGTTAAAATTTATATATATATATATATATATATATATATATATATATATATGCATATATATATATATATATATATATATATATATATATATATATATATATATATGTGTCTGTTAACACGATAGCGGCCAGAGTTTTTGTTTTTTCGTCACGAAACTTGGTATATAGCATTCAATTAGCAAACGATTGAACGAGTTCGTTAACCACCAAAGTCGGTCCACCGGAAGGGGGGGTTTACCCCGAACCCAAAACACTTATTTGACTATGTCAGCCGTAATATTTGTTATATTTCAACGAAACTTGGCATTCGTAGTGGTAAAATAGAGAGAAAAGTGAGATATAAAAATTAACTAAATCGGTTCATTAGGGGGGGGGGGTTACTCTGGACCCACAATACCAATTCGCCAATACCAGCCGTGATTTTTGGTATATTTCGACGAAACTCGGTATTCGTAGTGGTAATCTACAGGTAAATATGTGTTGTAAAAGTAAACTAAATCGGTTCATTAGGGGGGGGGGGGGTTTACTCCAGACCCAAATTACTAATATACTCATACCGGTCGTAATTTCTGTTGTATTGTAACGAAACGCGGTATACGTCGTGGGTAACTCATGAGAAAGAAGTGTTGTAAAAATGAGCTGAATCGGTCAATCGGAAAGCGGGGGTTTAATTTGTAATATATTTGAATAGAAAAGCCGGCAGACGTAGGTTCACAAAGCCGCCGTAAGGAGCGCTTTCTACCACTAGAGTGACTGTATCCTGTTCCTGCGTTAGATCAAAATACGATAACATGAGGATTTTTGTATTTATTACGTAGTGTAGTAGGTACCATGTGTAAACATAACTCTGGATGCAAATTAATAATTGATCAGTTACTCATTACAAAATGAGAACTATTCACGTTTTTATTTTATTTATGTAGGATATTTTAAGCAAATTGTTCTGGAAAGCAGTCTACACTACCCAAATTCTGAGGAAAGTGCTTAGTTATGCAGCTCCTGCGTGACGGACTTTTAATTTTTAGTATGAGTAAAAATATTTATTCGTACTTACTAATATGATATAGTACGAGTGATTCGTCAGTTGTTCCTTTGAACTTTTGGAATGCTGAGTTAAGAGGTGCGAATATAGTCACTGCTCTGTATAAAAGCATTGTCTTCACTCCTTTGTCAAGATCCATCATGGAATAGAACTGAAAAACATAAAATAATATTAATATAGATAACAAAAAAAAAAAAAAAAAAAATGTTCTCTAGGGAAGAAATACTTAAATAACAAGAAAGTGTACAACTACTCCCAATCAAATCATTAAAAATTATAAACAACCTTTGGGATTATCCATCTGCCGACCCCAGCTGAGTCAAGACTATCATTCCAACATTCTGGGCAGGTTAATAATTATCTATACTAGAAAGCAAGTATTTTGATTCACAGAAAAAGCATAGTCCCTAAATGAGAAATGGATTGGTGTCATACTTTAGTTAAGTTTATAAAATTCATTTTATTTTGTTTTCCTACCAAAAAATGAGAAAAATATAATAGAAATATTTGCATAAATATTTTGACTTAATTTATATAATTTGTGTGATATAAAACGCAAGAATTTATTTTCAAGGGAAGAAACTCGCTAAAGGAGAAAGCTTTGTTAATAAAAAATACTAAGTGAGTATCCAACTTTATTGGGTCGCTGGATACACAGCATTGCTTCTCCTTCAGCTTGGTATGGCTTTATGATTCCAGATGATTCAATATTTTTTCCTATGTTACTTTTAACATAGGAAGTTAAAACACCCAATGTGTTATTGTCAACAAACAGAGGATTTGATATAGGCGAGACAAAACAGTCTAAATAACGTTCATTTATATAGTTATGGCCACCAAATTTTCTTCTTTAAGATATAATAAAAATTCCATGAAATGGTCTGGTTGTAGCAAGTGAACTTTCTTAGCAACATCCCTCCCCCTTTTCTTTCCTCCAAAAAAAAGAGAGAGGAAAGTGTCTAGATTTAAATCCTTGGGCTAGCGTTACGAACTTAGTGCAAATAAAGCGAAGAAAGAGTTTCTCGACAGAGAGAGGGGAGTAACACAACCTACCGTAGCAATTTACTCAAACCAACTTTCTGCTGAGTACTTTACCCCTCCCACCTTTCAAACCATCCCTCTTCTCACTCTTCCAATCATGAGGTGGCCTCTTCCCTATAATACCAGTATTATTTTATCATCAACAATCTACACGAAATTGTATAATTATTACATTCTCAAATCTCTTTTTTTTTCTCTTACCACAATATTGATTAGTTTAATTTGATTGTCGGAGGCCCGATAGGAGTGAGCACCCTGTGGCTAAGATTCTGGGTCCGATGAAATTTTTAGAAAATTTCTTTGAATCTTTATCGACCCTACCTAGTAGACACCTAAAATGACGCCCGTTGAAATTTATATATATATATATATATATATATATATATATATATATATATATATATATATATATATATATATATATTGTAGTGATATTTTCAATATAAATAGGTTAAATTTAAATAATGAATTAAGAATTATCTTATTACTTCTTAGTAATATAAAATGATAACTTGACAAAAATTTCCTTAATCTAAATCAAGAAGGCATCTTCACCCGGGAGATCGTCAGTTATTTTTTCTCAGACAGAGTTTGCTAGGTATTCTCTGGCCAGCAGGTTGAAGTTTTGGTATTTTGATGGATTTTAAAAGAAAATAAATCAAGAAGAGTTTATTTGGTTATCAGGTAATTTATGTTATACAGTATACCTTTTATATTATTTTGAGGCAATAAGATTAATAAAGCTAGACGTGTTTTATATTTCAAGCTAACTAATTTGTATAAGAACCCAACACAACCCTTTTTAATAATAAAATAAAAAATTTCTTTATATTTCCATACAAAATTAAATTATTAATAAAATTCAATTTCAAATCTAATTATACTTCGACATACAAATTAAATTATTAAAATTAATTTAATTGTTATTTTATAACAATATATATATATATATATATATATATATATATATATATATATATATATATATATATATATATATGTCCGTTAACACGATACCGGCCAGAGTTTTCGTCTTTTCGCCATGAAACTTGGAATGTAGTATTCTTCCATCAAACGATTGAACGAGTTCGTTAACCAACAAAATCGGTCCATGTGGAGGGGGGGGGGGGGGGTTACTCCGGAGCCAAAGTAGTTATTTGCCAATACCAGCCATAATATTTCTTATATTTTAACGAAACTCGGTATTCGTTGCGGTCAACTGAAGAGAAAAAATTGTTATAAAAATAAACTAAATCGGTTGACTAGAAGGGAGGGTTTACTCCGGACAGAAGTTACTAATTTCCTTATACCGGTCGTAATTTCTGCTGTATTGTAACGAAACTCTTTAAACGTCGTGGGTATCTAATAAGAAAGAAGTGTTGTGAAAATGAACTAAATTCGTCTATCGGAAGGGGGGGGGGAGGTGTTACTTTGTACTATGTTTGAATTGAATTCTTCCGCCAAACGTAGGTTTGCGAAACTCATCAAGCTCAATAGATCAAAATTTGAAGCTTTATGTATTTAGTACGTAGTGTAGTACCCTGCATACAAAAAACTCCGAAAGGGAAAATTAATAATTGAAACAGCTGCTCATAAAAAATGCAAAAGAGTAGAACAATTTATGTTTTTATTTATCTATATAGGTTATTTACAGCAAATTATTCAGTAATGCAGTCTACACTACCCAAATTCTGAGGAAATTGCTTAGTTATGCAGCTCCAGCGTGACGGACTTTTATATTTTCACCAAAGCAAGAACAGATGAAAAATATGAATAAGTAAATAAAATATGATTTATAAAACTTTATTTATTCTGTTTTCTCGCTACTATGGCGATTCTACGGCGGTTATTGATATACAGGGTTTCCAAATGTCTTTTTCAAAAATGAAAATTCATTAATAAAATAATGAACGGGTTTTATGAGCAAATGTTAATTATTAATCTATTTAAATTTTAACGTGCACTCATTGTGTATTATATATTTTTTTTTTTTTTACGGCGCATCTACAACTTGGCCATTAGCGCCGGGCTTTCTACAGGTTGCCACCCTTTTATAATGACAACAGCACGTGGTCGGTCACCCATCCAGGTACTGACCAAGCCCGACGTTGCTTAACTTCGGTGATCTACGGGAACCGGTTCATTCAACGTGGCTATGGCCGTTGGCCATTGTGTATTATTGAAATTATGTCATCTAAATATGTTCCCCTGTTTTGCTGGCATTCTTCTAAATGTGACACCAAATTCCCGAGACATGTTCGACACATATTTACTGTGGCGCTGAGATTTCTTCTAGGATATTTTCTTTAAAATGCCCCAGAGGGTGAATTAATGTATGCCTTAGATTTTAGGCAGCCTTATAGGAAAAAGTCCAAAGTGGGGGCTATGTGGAATCCAATTTGTGTCACCTGGACTTGAAAACAATGTCGTAGGAAAAAGGTTCACGAACAACTGGTAAGGACACGTTAGACGTTACTCCAACCGGCTGAAACCATATGTTACGATTACAGCCATCGTAATCTGCAAAGCAGAAATAAAAAAATAAAAAAAAAAAAAAAATCGCCACATATTGCTCCGAATTTGCAGTGATTGTTCTAACATTTTCATCTTCGAAAAGATACGGGCCGACAATTCCTAGCGCAGACATTGCAGCCAAAACAGTCACTTTTGGAGAGTGAAGTGGCCTTTCATGTTTACGTTTTGGGATCGCAGGAGTCCAATATCGACACTTCTGCTGTCTGTTCAGGTGGCCGTTAAGTTGAAAGTGCGCCTCATCTCAGAAAATATTGTTGTTGAATTTAGATAGATCAAACATCTGATTAGCGAAGTTCTGTTAAGTGGAACATCAATTGCGACGTAGGGATCTTCACGAAAGATTTAAGGATTTTCCGAACGAAAGTATCGGAAGTTTCGCTTACTGAATGATGCACACTCTCTACGGTTCCCTCATTTCTGGATATCTTTGGTCTCCCAAATGGTGTCCAATGTCGAACCACCTTCCTCCAACTTCTGCATCCATGTTTTAATGAGTTGAGTACTCGGTGCTTCCCTGACATAACGAATTTGTTACAAATTGTAAAATTGTCACCGTTCAATAATGCCAGAATTACTTGTTTTGTCACGCAGGCTCCACTCCCGTAATACGCTCCATAACGACTTTTAACTTTGCTGGTTGCTACGGACGGACTCGGAAGGTGCTTAATACAGACAGCTAGTCACCTACCACAAAGCCTACGCACTTCAGGTGTTGTGTATAGATTTTTATATTAGGAATGTTGTATATCCCCTACGTTTTTTTTTTATTGGGGATTGCACTTTGTCAAGAAGACGGATTCACCCCTTGCTTTCCAGGCTAAACTAGGCTACAATTATTCTAAGAATCATATCAACTTTAGGGGAAAATCGCCTTCGTTGCGGGTGCCCATAAACAAATAAAAAAAAAAAAACTTTAGCGGAAATGATTACCACATTGAATAGTTCTTGATTGAGAGTTTTATATGATTTTTTATATACGAATGAGAACATAACTTGATAGCCTTCATCAATTTTCTACACCCTAAATGTAATTTAGTTCAATGAATCATGAAATTATTTGAGAGCTTGAGGGTTTTACGAGTAGCCATTGTTGGGGGCTTATTTTACGAGTCATGAACTGTTAAAGGAAGAAGGGGAGCTGGATAGTCAATCAGCCTTATAAAATAGCCCTGGGATAGAATCCAAAGATTCACGGCTGTGTGACTTGATTTGAAATGAATATTGTGACTTTTATATAGTTTATTTAACTTTTGAAATGGCGGAAGATTCTTAATTAATAAAACACAAGCACATTTAATCCGTTATTTTATTGAAACTCTACATTCTTTTCACGCCTTTCCAGTGCCTAAACAGAAGCTTATAACTAAAAATATATTATTACCACATTTTTTATTTATTTAGTACATACAACAGAGTAATAAACATGTTTCTAGTAGCTATCATAAAAACTTGTGAGTTGGAAAGCTGCAATGCTTCTGTGCCCAAGGAAGTGTAATTTTGCATGTTGCACGAAGAATGACTGCTAGAGTAGGTTTGTCGACTACATTTGTTGCAATCGGTGAACAGGGTGTTAAGTGTATAGGATTTACAACTTACAAGAATGATTTGCAGTTTTCAATTGCGAGAGAACACTTAATAATGTTTTATTTATTTTTAAAACATGTGGTTTCTTTTTTGGGGGTTATCTGATAACCGCTACAGGATTCCCCTCCCAGATGACGGAGTCAGAGAAGCTGACTGTAAAACTCGTTTCACGGTTCTCCCGGAACGGGTCCTGTAGGGCTCTTGAGTTGGCGGTGGCGGTTGAGACTGCGTTTTTGGGAGAACTGGTGGTGTGTCCTAAGTCTGTTCGGATGGAAGAAACGCAGGCTTAAGCCGGTCTGTCGATATGGTGGCTTGGCGGCCTGGGAGTTGCACTTCGAAGTACTTGTCGTGTCGTTGGAGAACTCTGTGTGGTCCGGAGTATGGTGGTGTCAGCGGACGTCGGGCACAGTCTTCCCTGATGAACACATGCGTGCAGTTCTGCAACTCCTGGTGTACATAGGTCTTCTTAGTGCTCTCCTTATACTCGGCTGGTCGAAGGGTGCGAAGATGTTCCTTCAGCTCCTGCAGGAGTACGTGTGGATCTTCCGCGGTCGTGTGTTGCTCCAAGAATTCGCCTGGCAATCTTATGGGACAACCGTAGACTGCTTCAGCTATGCTCGATGAAGTATCATCTCGCAGGCTGGCTCTGAGTCCGAGGAGTACGGTTGGCAATATGCGGGTCCAGTTGTTGCTGTCAAGGTGTGCTGTAATGGCGGCTTTGAGTGTCCGGTGCCATCGTTCTATGCATCCGTTAGCTTGGGGATGATAAGCAGTTGTGCGACCTTTCTCGATTCCCAGAAGCGAAGTCAGCTGATGAAAAAGCTGGGATTCATATTGCCGGCCTTGGTCGGTGGTTATTCTTGAGGGAACGCCGAATCGGCAGATCCAACCAGTGTAGAATGCGCTTGAGACGGTTTCGGCTGTGATGTCACGTAATGGTATTGCTTCTGTCCATCTGGTTTGACGGTCTATCATCGTGAGACAGTAACGGTGGCCGTCGGAGGGTGGTAGTGGGCCAATTAAATCTAAGTGGACATGCTGAAAGCGAGTGGCAGCTGGGAATGTTCCAGGAGGTGCATGGGTATGCCGGTGTATCTTACTCTTCTGGCAAGCGATACAGCACTTAGCCCAATCAGCTACTTCCTTATTCATGTTTGGCCAGAAATATCGCTCTGCTACCATTTTCCGTGTTGTCCGGACGCCAGGATGACTTAAGGTGTGCACCTTGACGAAAGCACTGTGCCTGAAGTTCTTCGGGAGATATGGCCTTGCCTTGCCTGTTGACATCTCACAGAGAAGGGTCTTGTCGGTGCCAGGAATTTCGATGGCTCTATAGGTTAGGTTAGTTTGTTCCTGGAGTCGGCTGATCTCATGATCTTCTTGTTGGGCTAAAGAAAGGGCGACAAAATCGTCTGGAGTTTGGATTTCAGCAATCCTTGATAGGGAATCGGCAACAATGTTTTCCCTGCCTGGACTATAGATGATCGTAGTGGTGAATTGGCTAATGTAAGTTAGCCAACGGATGCGGAGAGGTGAAGTGGATTCAGGCTTTTGAGTGAAAGCATGAGCTAATGGGCGATGATCTGTGATGACTGAGAAAACTCGGCCTTCCAGTTGAGGTTGAAGATGTTTGATGGCCTTGTATATAGCCAGAAGCTCCCTGTCGTAGACAGAGTAATTCTTCTGCGCTTTATTGAGTGCTAACGAGAAAAAGCTTAGAGGATGCCATTTGTTATCCTGTTTTTGTTGTAAGACAGCGCCTAGACCGACGTCAGATGCGTCGCATGCGAGTGAGATCTCTGCGTCTGGGTTCGGATGGACGAGCTCAGTTGCTTCAGCAAGGTTCTTCTTGGTGTCTTCGAAAGCCTTGAGCGTTTCTTCGTTCCAATTGATTGGAGTTTTGTCATTTTTCTTGACCTGATGGAGAAGTCCGTTGAGAGGTTGTTGGATTGATGCTGCGTGGCGAAGACAAGGTCGGTAGAAATTCACCATGCCCATAAAGCGCCGAAGTTCTCGAACGTCCTTGGGAAGTGGGAATTCTAGGACAGCCTTAACTTTGTCTTCCAGAGGTGTGATGCCAGATGGTGTTAGATGGAATCCAAGGAAATCGAGCTCTGGGAAACCGAAGACGCATTTCGATGGGTTCACAGCGATGCCGTTCATGTCGAGACGACGAAGTACTTCTCTGATGTGAGCTTCATGTTGTTCCTTGTTGTCCGAAGCGATCAAGAAGTCGTCAAGAAACTTGAAGAGAAAGGGTAGGTCTCGGAATTGGTTGTCGACGAAACGCTGGAAGCTTTGACCTGCGTTCTTCAGTCCAAAACTCATCCTGTTGTATTCAATAAGGCCAAATGGGGTAATAATGGCAGTTTTCTCTCGATCTTCTACTGCTATCGGTATATGATAGTAAGCCTTGCGGAGATCTATTTTGGAGAAGATCTTCTTGCCATGTATCTCCATTGTGAAGTCTCGAAGATTGGGTATTCCATATCGATCGGGAATAGTGATGGCGTTCAGGGCTCGATAGTCTCCACACAATCGGAGAGTACCATCTTTTTTCTTCACTACGTGGAGTGGACTGGACCATGGACTTTTGGAAGGTTGGCATATTCCGCTGTCGATGAGCTCCTGGATCTCCTTTTTGACTTCCTGGTAAATTCCTGGAGGCAAACGGCGGCATTTAGCAGTGACAGGTCGTCCTTTGGTCTCTACATGATGCTCCACTGTTGAATTGGATGGTCCACGGATGGGAGTGACCTGGTGAAGTCTCCACCTTGGCACATGAAGTTAGGGATGACCCTGTGGAAGGTGGATCCTTTGTATCCGAATCCATCTACGTCCGATACAGATCTCCATGAAACCCAGCCTGAGGTTAGTTTCTACCAAGGGCCGAGTTCAAGACTACCGACATTCTGGAAACAGAACCCGACTTTATGGTTCGCGACGATCGAGGCTGTATTTGCGACATCCCGCGTAACATCGAGCCTAAAAAAATTCCAGCTCGTCATACCGAATCTCGATCTGGATGTTCTTAGCCAAGTCTCAGATATCGTCCTCCAACCGACTGAGCAACCATACGAGGACCTTAAAGCTAGGCTCATCAACACGTTCGGAGAATCCGAACCACGTAGAATTAGCAAGCTGTTAGAAGAAATGCCACTCGGAGACCAGACTCCTTCACAGCTCCTCAGAAAAATACAACAATTAGCTGGCTCCGATGTATCAAACGGATTTATTAGCACCCTGTGGATGAAGAATTTACCCCCACGAATTCGTCCCATCCTCATTTCCACAGGCCACACTGACATCCAAAAACTGGCAGAAGTAGCCGACAAGATCTTGGAGGTATCCCCGTCAGCTGAAACGTACGCTATTCGAGACATGTCAGAACCTCGCCCAAACAAGTCTTCCGCAACTACCACATCAGTCACGAACAGATGCGAGCACCCATCCGAAGATTTCGGAGCTCTACGCCGCGACGTAGACGAGATCCTACGCTTTCTGAAGATGAAGAACCGCGAAAGAAGCTCCAGCAGCAGCCGGAATCAAGACAATCTCCCTCGATCCCAGTCGCGCGATACCTGCTATTACCACCAGAGATTCCGCGAGAAAGCCCGACGCTGCACACAACCTTGCAACTGGAAATCCGAAGAGCCAGCTTTAAACTCGGAAATGTGAAAGTTGCGGCGGAAACTTTCACAACCCAGCAGCACCGCCGCCTATTTCTGACGGACAGAACCACTGGTCAGCCCTTCCTCATTGACACAGGAGCATGCATATCTCTTCTCCCTGTGCCCAAAGGACGGCGTAAGACTCCATCTGATTTCACCTTAATAGCAGCCAACAACTCCCCGATTCCAACCTTCGGTGAAATCACTCGATATGTCGACTTAGGACTCAGAAAACCTCTCAAGTGGACCTTTGTCTTAGCCGACGTCGCCAAGGCTATATTAGGTGCTGATTTTCTCTACTGGCATCAGCTTACTGTGGACTTAAGAAACAGGAGACTGATCGACCAGCACTCAGGACGTAGCATTGTAGGTACCATATCCTCAGCAGAAATACCAACCTTCTCCATCTTTCCAGCCGATAATCGATTTGCCCGCATCCTAGGTGAATTCCCTACCGTCACTCAGGTCACCAATGTTAAGTGTATAGGATTTACAACTTACAAGAATGATTTGCAGTTTTCAATTGCGAGAGAACACTTAATAATGTTTTATTTATTTTTAAAACATGTGGTTTCTTTTTTGGGGGTTATCTGATAACCGCTACAAGGGTAATGAAGATTTATAACGAATTTATTAAACATTTAGGATGTCCTTGCACATCTAGGATAGAGAATTTCGGATGAATGGAGTATTCAAATCATTATAGTGTATCAAAAATATTTTTTATTGCAATGATTGGTTTTTTCAACCAATGATTCTGGTAAACAGAGATTAAAACAAAAATCAGCATTGTGGAAGATTTTTCCAACATTAGTCACTCCATACAGTTTGATGAAAGAGAAGTTCTAGTTAAGGCTTTAAACACACAAGAAAAGATTACACGAGGAGCCATGGGCATTGTAAACCACATCCAGAATTTCTATAGAGAAAAAAAGTTTCAGTAAATTATGGACACCTGTCATCCTGCGAAAGAGAGAGGATTTGATTGGATCACGGATCCTAATATCCTAATATATATGGGTCGACCAATCAGAAGTATGTCAAGGTCCCTACGAAGTCGATCAGGTACAAATAGGACCCAGATTGAAACCAATCCTCATTCTTCAAAAACACCCCTGAGGAAGGCGGTAGAATTTCTGCCAAAATGTCAAATAGCACGTCCCGATGAGGTGAGCCAAATCGAGAAGATCTTAAACTATTAGGACCGCAAAAATGCATGAGATTTAATAACTACGTAGTAGGGCAGCTGTGGGTAACTTTTTGGGTAACAGTATGGATAATTTTCCTTGTTGTAAATCTGCGCAATAGATTTCTTTCTGAATGGGAGAACTACGCCAGCAATGAGCATGCATTTAACAGCCCTATTAAGATAAGCACGCTCAGGTTGGACTTTTTTCTTTTTTTTTTTTTTTTTTTACACACGATGGCATACATTTCGGACAGTTTTGCTCTGCATAGCTGTAACATTTGTAATTACTACGTCTACTCCCCAAAGTTTCTGGAAGTCAGCACCAATTCATTGAATTCCTACAGAGGGATTCTACTAAAAGAATTAATCAGAAACACCACACCCATTATGCGGCAGTGAATAATGACTTGTATGTCCTAACTACTACAAACCATACCAATTTTCTGTATCACCCCCGTTAGTGTAACCTTCTCCAAGCCTGTGGCATTCCAGACAACTAGGCAGTTTCTGTACTTAATAATAAGAAATAAAAACATGGATTAAATCCAATTACATTGAATTGAAACCACGGAACTAACGAAAAATAATTCAATAAAAAAAGACCAGTTTATAATAGTTTAAAAAGAAACCTAATCTGAAATTCAGGAATAATCGACGAGAATAAAAAGGCCTGTGACAAAGGGGAATCCTTTGGAACCAGTTCATTACGATTTTACGCCATTTTCTTTCTTGTCATAGTAAATACCCTTTTAAGTTCTTTTCATTTTAGAAGAACTTTCACATTCTTACACGTCGTCCCTTAATGAGAGTATAAAGAAGATGGAAACTATCTTTTCAGAAGCATAAAAGTGTCTTTAAGACGAATTATCGATAAAAGGTAACCGCTAAAAGATCTGCTATTCTATTGTTGAATATTTATAATAATAATAAAATGGTTGCAGAAACATAGTTTTCCAAGACTATAGAATAATACAAGCTACGCATGTTTCCTTGCTTCTTTTTTTTTTTTTTTTTGTTGTTTCCAAATTTAAATTGCTCGACAAAGCATTGTGGAAGGGCGAAATATTAGACTTTTGATTCATTTTACAGTCTATCAGCAGGTGGAAATACGACAAATTATTCACACTGCTAATATATTACACAGCCACGAAAAACGAAAAGTTTGTGTTCCAGAGAGCAGACCATGTTTACTACCTAAACGTTTTTGGAGTCGTTGAATCCGAATCCTGGGTCAGAGAAACCACATAGCCTCTTGGTTTAAGGCTAACCAAAAAAAAATCTCATAATTTAAGCCATTAAGAACATCGCTAACTCCTGGTTAAGGTAACATGATCAATAACTCACAATGGTATTTTTGTATAAGAACTAACAGATTTTTAGCGCAAGAAAACATATAAGCAAAAAGGTAAAATTTGAGAAAAGTCATATATTCAAAGGGGCGTAACTCGGCTCCAAATGGGCCAATCGAGTTCGTTGAGGTCTCAAAATATTTTCTGAGCACTGAAAATCAGCATACAGAAAAAAAAAATAGTTCATTTTGATTAGCGACTTACACAACAAGATTATAATTTAAAATAGCCTAAATAATTAATGGCTTTTCGTTGTTAGGACTAAAACAAGAGGCGCAGGGGGTTTTCTGACCCAACAATCCGATTCAGCGACCCTAAGAACGCATAGTAAACATGGTTTGGTCTCTCGGCCGGGATTTTTTTTTTTTTTTTTTTTTTATGTTTTTGGTTGTGCTAGGCTAGCAGTGTTCAGAAACGCAATATGAAGAAATCATATATCATCAAGGCATAATGTCAATAAAAATAGCGTTAACGAGTAAATTCATTTCTCTAATAGGGGTTGTGCGCAAATGTAACAATAACACTCTACAGAGGCCAAACAACTCATTTACATTATAAACAATTCATTACACCTCTAATACAACCAAGTTTTTAAGATACGCCCTTTTTTCTACAAAGGCCACGTCAAGAGCGAAATTATCATTTATGTCGACAATCAGCCCCTCTTAGTAATCTCACTATTACGTGGACATTTTTGGGGGATGTTTCCCTTCTAACAATTACGCCGAAAAGGGTTTGAAACGTGTAGAAACTTCTTTAAATAAACTATTTTACTTGTCATTTTAATGGTGGTTTCGCCTTATTCGTAAATGATTTGAGGAATTTGTATGACTATTGGATTTTGATACGTCGCAATAGGCTTCCTCTTGATAATGGTCGAAAAAGTATGACCTGAATATGACAAAGTCAAGAGAGTCAATGGAGGAAACTTTTTCCAAGTCCCTACTTGGTTTTTCTCAGACACGGAGGAAATTTTCCTCATGCCACCCTGACCCGGACTTGAATCGAGTACGTGCCTCGGATACTCAGTAGCTGACTTGAGTATCGTAGATAGGCCAGACAGGTGTAATTTAAAAAATCGATTTCCCAGAGTGCTCACTGCTTCTACCTGCTTGTTCAATCTTTTGCAGGCGACAGGGAAGCCTCTCAAGACTAGGAATTAGCCACATTTTGGGCTCTGTATATTTATTTCAATACCACGCTTCTCTGTCTTTCTAAAACTAAACTTATCTAAGAGGAAATAATCTTATCATACACTCAATACCACGTTATATAATTTTTAGGTACTCGTACCTGAAACGGGACAACAGTCACCTGTATTAGCCACCTTCTGTGTCAACTTTTTTTTTTAATGGCATTGCCAACGTTTGTAAGCTTTAGTCGTGGTAGGTCACTTCAGTGGAGAGCCTACAATTAAGAATCGGAATGAATTTTACAGGTGCATGTAATTACTACAATTAGACTACCGTCCTTCCCCCAAATTGAACTTTCCAAAGGCAGGACTGTGTTAAACTTACGTTTTTGGGTTCTATGAATCCGAAACCGGACGGGACCATCAGGACGGGCTCAAAGACAATTTAAGGTTCAAATCAACAGATTCGATTGGTAACATAATAAAATATGGCACTTATATATTATATAAGTGCCATATTTTATTGTGTTACCAATCGAATCTGTTGATTTGAACCTTGAATTGTCTTTGTGAATAAGGTACCCCAAAAGCATATTATGGGGAGGCCCGGAGGTCGTGAAATTTTAGGCATGACTTTCTAAGGTTAAAGGTTCGATTCCAACTAGGCTTACCTCCAGCCCTTTTTCTGGCTAATTACTTGTAGATAACACGTCCCTAAATTCTGTGTTATGGATAAGAGGACGTTAAACTGTAAATAAATAAATATTTGTTCTGAGAAGCTGATTCCATTAATTATTCCTTATTTACCTTTCTGACAGCTGTTTATCGATACATATCGCAGTAGTATTTCTAAAGTGACACAACTCAAAATAAAACTCAACCGAAAATGTGTCACTCTTGCTTATGTAGGAGGCATAGGATTAAGACAGGAAGAGCGACTCAAGAGCCCTCTGGTGTAGAAGCTCTGAAGCTAGGTACTTACAGTTTTGATGGTTGAAATATTTACCATGTCTTTCATAGTCATAACTGAAAAATTATTGATTGAATAGATTTTTGAATTGCCTCACTTTAGAAATACTATTGCGATATGTATAATAAAAGTCCGTCACGCAGGAGCTGCATAACTAAGCACTTTCCTCAGAATTTGGGTAGTGTAGACTGCTTTCCAGAACAATTTGCTTAAAATATCCTTCATAAATAAAATAAAAACATTAATAGTTCTCTTTTAAATTTGTAATGAGTAACTGATCAATTATTAATTTGCTTCCAGAGTTATGTTTACACATGGTACCTA
This sequence comes from Gonocerus acuteangulatus, assembly GCA_946811695.1. Classification (NCBI taxonomy): domain Eukaryota; kingdom Metazoa; phylum Arthropoda; class Insecta; order Hemiptera; family Coreidae; genus Gonocerus; species Gonocerus acuteangulatus. The sequence continues at coordinate 34,464,759 of OX328124.1, forward strand.
TTACACTAAGTAATAAATAAAAAAAACCGATCTAACGCAGGAACAGGATACAGTCACTCTACTGGTAGAAAGCGCTCCTTGTGGCGGCTTTGTGAACCTACCTCTGGCGGGCTTTTCTATTGAAATATATTACAAATTAAACCCCCGCTTTCCGATTGACCGATTCAGCTCATTTTTACAACACTTCTTTCTCATGAGTTACCCACGACGTATACCGCGTTTTGTTACAATACAGCAGAAATTACGACCGGTATCAGTATATTAGGAATTTGGGTCCGGAGTAAACCCCCCCTTCTAATGAACCGATTTAGTTTCTTTTTACAACACATATTTACCTGTAGATTACCACTACGAATACCGAGTTTGGTCGAAATATACCAAAAATCACGGCTGGTAGTGGCGAATTGGTATTGTGGGTCCGGAGTAAACCCCCCCTCCTAATGAACCGATTTAGTTTATTTTTACAACACAGATTTACCTGTGGATTACCACTACGAATACCGAGCTTCGTCGAAATATACCAAAAATCACGGCTGGTACTGGCGAATTGGTATTGTGGGTCCGGAGTAAACCCCCCCCCTCCTAATGAACCGATTTAGTTTATTTTTACAACACATATTTACCTGTGGATTACCACTACGAATACCGAGTTTCGTCGAAATATACCAAAAATCACGGCTGGTAGTGGCGAATTGGTATTGTGGGTCCGGAGTAAACCCCCCCTTCTAATGAACCGATTTAGTTCATTTTAATATCTCACTTTTCTCTCTATATTACCACAACGAATACCAAGTTTCGTTGAAATATAACAAATATTACGGCTGACATAGTCAAATTAGTGTTTTGGGTTCGGGGTAAACCCCCCCCCCCCTTCCGGTGGACCGATTTTGGTGGTTAACGAACTCGTTCAATCGTTTGCTAATTGAATGCTACATACCAAGTTTCGTGACGAAAAAACAAAAACTCTGGCCGCTATCGTGTAAACAGACACACATATTTATATATATTTATATATATATATATATATATATATATATATATATATATATATATATATATATATATATATAAACACCGCTGGAGAAAGAAGCCGTTCCAAACAAACATATATATATATATATAAATTTTAACGGGGGTCATTTTCGGTGTCTACTAGGTAGGATCGATAAAGATTTGAAGAAATTTTTCAAAAATTCCGACATGAGTTCAACCTCAATAGCTACTTTCCTTCGGAGGAAAGTGCTAAAATCTAAAGGGTCACTCTCTGTAAATGGATGATATATTACAAAAAATATTATTGGGGGCTTTTATTTGAGCAAAAGCACCCAAAACAATGATTGTTAGAATTTTTGTCTGTTTGCCTTGCGTTTGTACACGCTAATCTCAGAAACGGCGTATCCGATTCAGTTACGGTTTTCACTAATATATTGTGGAAAGCTTCACTTAACATTTAGTGTTTGTACCATGTCAATCGGTTCATAAATAAAAAAGTTATGCTAATGTAAAAAATCACGTCGAACATTTTATAAACTATCTATCTATTCTTTTTATTCTAT